>JACCGJ010017233.1:0-35800 GCA_013407085.1 Atriophallophorus winterbourni
ATTTCCGAACCATCACAAACGAGCAAGCATCAACATTCCTCTCAGTCCGTGGCCACTCGGTCCTCACACCTACTTGCAGACATCTATATTTGTGACGCGATGCTGCCACCGAATGCGAGCACTCATACACAGGCAACATGTGTCAAAAACAGAAAGCCGACGAACACCTTCCGCTCTGATAGACCAGATTTTGCAGCCATACAGTAGTGTAACACGCACCGCTGCGTTGTACACCCGGCCTTTAGTATGGAGTGAAACATCGCGTCGACGCCACAAGTGGCGAAAGTTAGCAAACGCTACACTCGCTTTGCGAACACGTTGTGAGTTCTCGTCTTCGACACAACCGCCAGCAGAGATACAATTGCCAAGGTAAACAAAGCTGTCGACCAATTCAAGATTAACATCGCACACAGTTAGGTTTTGTAGAGATCCGCTCCTATCCTGGGTAAGTGTTTTACACTTGTTAGGCGCAAAGCACATGCCATACCTCGAAGCTTCAAGTTCCAGGTGGTCCAGGGCTTTTTGCATTATGAGGGTCATCTCCGCATACTCTAGATCGATAGCTCACTCGCACGGCAAAAGTTCAACACCTGCGACTACCAGACCAGCTAAAGCTTTCCTTATGACATCGTCGATCTCGAAGTTAAAAAGGAACGGTGAGATAGGGCAGCACTGTCGCACCTTGCTGGGGATAATGAACGGGGATGACAATTGCCCGTACGCTCGAACCTTGACCGAAGTTTGGCTTTGAAGATCAAAACATACTTCTCGGGCACTCCAAGTCTCAGCAGACAGTTCCAAAGACTTTTGCGATCGATTGAATCGAATGCCACTCGGATGTCAAAGAATACCACGATAGTTGGTCTACGAAATGCTTGGCATGCATAGATAGGGATAGCGCAGAGATAATTCTGTTTCCAGAAGTCTTCCAATCTTGGTATGCGTCTCTTATAAAGCCTTTTTAATATAGTATGTCAATGTAGCAGCATGTATGAAATCCCAAGCCTAAAACCAGACAAAGTATCACACCGACAGAGACTATGCATGGGCTAGGACACTGACAGGGTGCCCAAGCCTGGACAGATAAATGAGGAAACGGCAGTGAGATACCAGCTTATCTCCGTATGCATCTCAGTGCCATTGGTAAATCAATTTACAACGGTGTTAGCTACACAGCACACGGATGTGCAATCGTACAGCACTTCTGGCTGTGCGGCTAACATCGTGCTAAATTGATTGGCCACCGGTAGTAAGCTGCATACTGAAATACGCTGTAGTCTCACTCATATTTTAATCTATATTTTGTTTCTCATATCTGTCTAGGCCTGGGCAACCTGACAGTATCTTAGCCCACGTGCAGTCTATGACTGTGCGGCACTTTGCCTGGATCAGGCTTGTGCTTTTATACATACATACACAGCACAAGTTCTGCACAATTGCACATCCGCGGTAGAAGAAAAGCAATCACAATTAAAAGCGCCCGGCGCAGAGCAACTCAAATGGTGAAAGATTGGCACACAGACTATCACCAAAACGATATCATCGCGTCATTTACCACATTTTTCTTGACAAAAGCCGAGGGAATTAGACTGATGTTAAGATCGTCAATGACCTATCCGGAATAATGAAATCCACTGGTAGAAGTAACCGTGGAAGCGACAACTAAATCGACTTACCAATATCCGCAAGCGTGGCAAGATTCCAAGCATACTTTAAAATTCTCCTTGAAACTCACTCAAATAACATTCGGCCTCATTTTATAAAATTCGTTTACCACCCGAGCGGATTGCGCTGGTAACCACATTTTGACAAGTCAGAGACCCAATGACCATGAGGTCTCTGATCGTGCCAGAGGGAAGAATTTTCGCAATTAGCACAGAGCGTGATAAATTATTTGATAAATCCAGTCCATTATTCCACACACACACCGCGGTGGCCAAAACTTTCCGCGCCGTGTTCTTCAAGCTTCTATCAAACCATTGTACCCAGAAACCACACATATAATTTCAATAAGTACTTTTTTTAATAAGACAGCAGCTTTATTCGATAATTTTCAAAATTCCAGCTTCATATTAATACTTAATACAAACGGTACAGAAATGCTTGAAGAGAACATTGTGACAAATCGATTAACGCTAATCAAGTTCGATGACCAAATGAACCACATTGATCATTTGATTGCGACTGATAAGTACCAGTCGGAACATATCGATAATTTACTCATAAAGACAGATGAAGTTGGTTATACTCCATAAATCGCCTATAGATTAATTCAGCATGATAAAGTTTCTTGATTTTAATACATAGCCTTTGATAGTCTGACCAAAAATGAAAAAATCGAAAAACTGCAATTACATAATATCAACTTTTCACTCTATATAAATTCCTCTATAGAAAACTTATCATTGTCTCAGCTACAAAAACCAATGTAGACAAAGGAGTGCCTGGATAACTCGACGTGTTATCGCCTATCGCTTAGGCATAGGATATCGAAAGACAAAAATGACGGACGCTCACAAGGAGCATTTTGCAAACAGAAATTATGGAAGCTCGATTGTCTACTAACATTAGTGAGCCTACCTAAATGACGAATCATCGCATACGACGAGGATATCAAAAAAATTAAATTTGGCAGTGGTCGGCGATCTTTAAGATTTTGAGAAATTATTCCCAATTGATATAATTCCTCCTAATATCCTAAGTAAGTTTGATTTTTCCATAAACAATTTCCCTCATGATGCCGGTTGTCGTTTGTTTACATCACTGAACCACACTTGCGCTTCCTACCCGTGAACGTCTATAACTTTGCCTGTGTCCGAACCACTAATTAAATTGTTTCAGATTACTGACGCCCGCATATTTCTTCCTTTCGGTAATTGTCACTGTTTGTTCCATCTACGACAGCATAGCCCGGCGAAGAAATAACAGGTCAAATCCTGGTAGCAGTAACCGAGTTGACCCACACAAGGATTTCGTAAGTCCGTTTTGTTGACACAGTGGTTCTTCCTCTGGCATAAATTAATTTATATATTTATACAGATTGCATACGCTTATATTCTTCACAACACTCATAACAGTTCCTCATTACGTACGCGCAGCTTATCCGCTACACTTTCAACCTACATAATTCTGGACGGTAAGATTGGCTTATCACTTTACAGTCTGTGCCACGACTAAGTAAATCTTGTAGTATTTATATCCTATACTTCCTCCTCTAAATTCCTTTCGGGCCATAGTATTGGTAGTTTGCTTTATTACGATACAATCTAATCTTTATAAATCAGTCTTACTACAATATTTTTCATTCGTAGTTTTCATGTATTTCGCTGAAAATTTCAAAGCCCAAACATCGTGTCAGGTTCCAGAAAAAAAACGACACGCATCTAGATATCTTAAAATGAGAAGCTATTACAATAAGAATCTATCTGTTCATTCATATAGCTTAACAACTTAAAAATGAAATCCAAAGGCGTCAACTGCTTAACTCTACCGACAAAATTGATTTCAGCGCGGGGAGTTAATATTCAAGTTCAAGTTCAAGTTCGAGTTCAAGTTCAAGTTGTCGAGTTTGTACAAATCTAATTTTTACTTAACAATTTTTCTGGTAAAAATCTATTGTACAGTTTTTGATATCTTCAGTTCAATTTGTTCTGACAATACTGTTACGCTCATACGGTCGATAGTACTATTGATTTTTCGATTTCCCGTTAACGTTATTACTCACATTTCATCGATTCTTTGTTCGATAACTGAGTGAACACAATTCTTCTGTCGAATACGATTTTGTACATAATCAACTTATCACTTAACACAATATACTTCTGTTGTGTGCGTTACCCGCGTTCTCGGTCGATCTGGGCTTTGGGAATTCCGTCTCGGAAACGTACCATTGCGAGTAGAAATATTGAAGTCATTACAAGAACAACAAGGAATATCCAAAGGAGAATTGCGGATTATATGTACGTGGATCAAAAGAACTGTTAGTGAGTCAGATTGCCTATTTTTGTACTGCGAGTTTTGTATACTAACTTGACTGGTCCACTACATATTTTTGGTGAGCCCGACTACCACATATTTTTGGTGAGCCCGAGTTTTTTTTCGCACATTCTCCCCATATTTTGATATTTTCAGTCTGTATTTCTTTGCAATGACTTCTAATAACTTCAGCGACACAGCCCACCGCTCTGATATTTTCAATTTTACCCTTCCACCTTTCGGTACGCATAATCCTCGTCTATGGTTCGCTCAAGTTGAAGCAATTTTCGAATTTAGACGCATTACTAAACAGGAGAGTATGTACAACTGTGTTGTTGCACACTTACCCACCGAGGCCGCTACAGAGGTCGCCGATATTATTTATGATAAACCAAAATCCGACCCGTATAACACACTGAAAAATGCGTTGATCAACAGAACAGCCGCATCAGATGAGCAAAATATGCGTACACTGTTAGCAGGAGTAGAGATTGGTGACAAAACCCCTTCTCAGCTTTTACGACATATGATGCACCTTCAAGGGAAACAACCCCTGAATGAGTCTGTTTTACGTGAACTATGGTTTCAAAACTTACCTGTAGATTTAAGAAAATCTCTTTCTGTTCTCGAGAAAGATATAACTCTACAGAAGCTAGCAGAAACCGCAGACCAAGTTCATTCGGTGTACAGAGCCAAGTCACCATCTACCCTACAAGAAGTCACATTAAAGCCCGTGGTGGAAACTGAAGTACGATAGCTAAAGCAACAAGTCGCTGAATTGACCTCACAGATTTCAGCCCTAACAAAGATGTTCAACGATCGACCATCAAGACTTAGCCGCAGCCGAACGCGCACTTCAAACAGAAGTTCATCCCGAGACCGCTACAAACGCGAGCACAGCCTATGTCATTATCACCGACGATTCGGCTCAAAGGCTAGAAAGTGCTTGCCATCCTGTAAACTTTACAAACCAGGGAAACTTCAACGCCAGGCAGTAACAGCGACGACTTCACCTGGCAACAACATTAGTCGCCTATTTTATGTCACTGATTGTTCGAATAAATTGCGTTTTCTCATTGATACGGGTGCTGAGATAAGTGTAATCCCGCCCACACCACAGGAACGCAAGAACAAAACCTCATTGACATTACAGTCGGCAAACGGTACGCAGATCACCACGTTCGGCCAACGTTCACTAACTTTAAACCATGGCCTCAGACGTGACTTCCGTTGGATCTTTACCGTTGCAGACGTACGAAGCGCTA
This sequence comes from Atriophallophorus winterbourni, assembly GCA_013407085.1. Classification (NCBI taxonomy): domain Eukaryota; kingdom Metazoa; phylum Platyhelminthes; class Trematoda; order Plagiorchiida; family Microphallidae; genus Atriophallophorus; species Atriophallophorus winterbourni. Next base: position 5,241 of record JACCGJ010017233.1, read on the forward strand.
TATTAGGTGCAGATTTCCTTACACACTTTAACTTGTCCGTCGATTTGAAGTCCCGTAAACTTATCGACAACCTGACAGAGTTAAAAACCCTAGGAAAACCATGCCGTTCTGCGATACAGTCTATTCGCGTATTACCACCGAATATTCCAGAACAATATAGCAGCTTACTGTCTGAATTCCCAGAAGTTTTCCGCCCAAACTCACCGAATAATGCGATTAAACACGACGTTAGACACCATATCGAAACACGCGGTCCCCCAGTCTTCACTCGACCAAGACGGTTAGCACCAGACAAATTGGCCATTGCTAAACGAGAGTTCGAGCATATGATGGAATTGGGCATCGTACGTCCATCAAAATCATCATGGGCCTCACCTCTCCACATGGTCGAAAAGAAGCAACATGGTGCATGGCGCCCTTGTGGTGATTATAGAGCACTGAACAAAATTACTGTTTCAGATAGGTATCCCATACCACACATCCACGACTTTGCCTTGACACTTGAAGGAAAGACCATCTTTTCCAAACTTGACTTGGTGCGTGCCTACAACCAGATACCAGTAGAACCAGAAGACGTGCCCAAAACAGCCATAACCACACCATTCGGACTTTTCGAATTCGTTCGAATGCCATTCGGTCTGCGCAATGCAGCACAGACATTTCAACGGTTCATGGATCAAGTTTTCTTGGGTCTCGATTTCGTCTCCGTTTACATCGTGACGTACTCATCGCTAGCAAATCGCCCACTGAACACGCTGAACATTTACATCGCGTCTTTTCACAACTGTCGAAGTACGGCATAGTCGTAAACCCCGATAAATGCGTATTTGGCGTCGAATCACTTGAAATTCTTGAACATCAAGTCGATTCCAAAGGTATCAGGCCATTAGAGCAAAAGGTTTCCGCCATAAAAGACTACCCATTACCCGAATCAATACGACAACTCCGTCGTTTCCTTGGTCTTGTGAATTACTACCGTCGATTCATTCCTCACTGTGCCGAGCTAGTTCAACCATTGACCGATTTACTCCGCAAAAACAAACGCTTGTTCAATATGACGGACTCAGTTAAAACTGCTTTTTAACGCATTGAAAATGCGCTTAGCGAGGCAACGTTGCTGAACCACTTACCGTCTGATCCTAATATCAAACTATTTTTATCCACGGATGCGTCTAACGAAGCGATTGGTGCAACTTTGCAATATAGTCGCAATGGAGAATTGTACCCATTATCGTTTTTCTCAAAGAGACTGCAACCAGCTCAGGTTCGCTACAGTACGTTTGGCAGAGAATTGCTTGCAATATATTATGCCATCCGTCATTTCCGCCATTTACTTGAAGGGCGAGAATTCACGGTTTTAACTGATCATAAACCGCTCTGTTACGCCCTGCTTTCAAACACTGACCGCTATTCGGCTCGAGAAATTCGACAACTGGACTTCATTGCACAGTTTACCACCGACATCCGACATGTCTCAGGCCAAGATAACGTTGTCGCCGACGCCCTATCCCGTGGTCACCTTAATGCTATTACCAGCGACGTCCAATCACTAAAAATCGCAGAAGCTCAGCTTACCGACCAGGAGTTACCACAAATTCGGAAATCTTCATCGTTGACGCTAACCGAGATCCCAATTCCTGACTCCTCCATGTCTATTACATGCGATCTATCCACAGGAACCCCTAGACCTTTCGTACCAGCAACATTACGTCGTGAAATATTCCACCAAATGCACGATCTTTCACATCCTAGTATCCGTGCTACTAGAAAGTTAATCTCTGACCGTTTCGTGTGGCCAAAAATGAATCACGACATTTCAATTTGGTCGCGTTCATGCATTCATTGTCAACGTGCAAAAGTTCACCGTCACACTATCTCACCTTATGGTACTTTTACAGCACCAGATGAAAGATTCAGCCATATTCATCTTGATTTAGTTGTACCACTGCCACCCTCTCGTAATCATTCTTAAATCTTAACATGTGTTGACAGATTTACGCGATGGCCTGTCGCAAGGGCTTTGAAAGACATTGAAGCAAAAACGGTTGCCGAAGCATTAATCGAATCTTGGATATCACAATTCGGCGTTCCTTCAGTCATTACAACTGACCGTGGTTCTCAATTCCAATCAGCACTCTTTCGAGAGTTAAACCAGCTGCTGGGCACCGACCACATTCGCACCACAGCCTATCATCCTTGCGCGAATGGTCTAGTAAAGCGCTTTCACCGACAACTGAAAGCTGCCCTCATTGCTCACGGGAATACACAAAATTGGTCAGTCTCATTACCGCTTGTCATGTTAGGATTACGAACGGCAGTGAAAGAAGATCTCGGGTGTTCAACAGCAAAACTAGTTTATGGATCAACACTGCGCTTACCGGGTGAAATGGTCAGTGACTCTCGTGAACACGACTTCACACCAACTAGTCAGTACATCGAAGATCTTAAGCGCCACATGCGGACATTGCGCTATCAACAGCCAAGAATATCGCATCGCGATAAGCAAGTGCATGAAGACCTCCAATCATGCGAGTTTGTCTTCGTGAGGGTCGACAGTGTAAAGAAGCCCTTGATCCCACCTTACAGCGGTCCGTACCGAGTACTTGAACGTCATCCGAAATACTTCAAGATAGATAAAAACGGAACTCCTGACAACATTAGCATTGATCGCCTAAAGGTCGCCTATGTGCAACACTCGCCGTCAAGCTCAAACCGAAGCTTACGAAACACTGAAAGCCCAAATCTCGATTTTGTCAATGTACCCACTTGTATCCCACAAAATGCTTCCGACATCCAATCCACCCCTCCCACCCAACCAATGGGTATACCCAGTCCTTCCCCACAGACATTACGTTCTTGCTTGAAAAGAACCCAACACACACGATCTGGCCATATTGTTACTTGGCCAAAGAAACTTGAGACTTACTTCACTAAAAATCCTTCGAGCGTTTTCATTTCATTCAACGCTCTAGGGGGGAGATGTGTCGAGATTTTACAAATCTAATTTTCAATTAACAATTTCTCTTTTAAAAATCTATTGTACAGTTTTTGATATCTTCAGTTCAATTTGTTCTGACAATGTCGTTTTGCTAAGACGATCGATAGTACTATTGATTTGTCGATTCCGTATTAACGTTATTACTCACATTTCATCGATTCTTTGTTCGATAAATTAGTGAACACAATTCTTCTGTTGAATACGATTTCGTACATATTCAACTTATCACTTAACACAATACACTTCTGTTGTGTGCGTTACCCGCGTTCTTCGTTGATCTGGGCTTTTGGGAATTCTGTCTCGGAAACGTAACATTGCTAGTAGAAATATTGAAGTCATTACAAGAGCAAGGAATATCCAAAGGAGGATTTCGGATTATATGTACGTGGATCGAAAGAACTGTTCGTGAGTCAGATTGCGTATTTTGGTATTCCGAGTTTTGTATGCTAACTTGACTGGTCCACTACATGTTTTCGAAATGCTCCATATACATGTTTGCAAGTACTAGAGATATCGGTGAACCCATTGCCAACCATTCTTTTTGTCTATATAATTTTCATTAAAAGGGGTTCATGCTTAGGCAGATCGATACACCGATGATAATTTGTTGGACGCTCATGTTTGTGAGATCTGACAAACTGGCATCAGATTCCAAGGTTCGTCTAGCTAGTTGTAAAGCACTTGTTGTATCGACGTTGATGAACAAAGCGCTCACGTCAAAGCTAACCATTATTTCATCGTCATCTATTGCTGCCAACTTTAGGCGTGCTGCGAGGTCATATGCGTTATTGATGAACGAGGCTGTATTGCCGACTAAAGGTTTCAACAAATAAGCCATTTGTCTAGCTAACTCGTGCGCAGGTGATCCGATATCGTCGACGATAGTACTTATGTATTTTAAGTAGGCCGTAGAACCTAGGAGTTAGAGTAGACTTAGGATATAGGCTATACCACAAGCCCTTCCCCAAACTATCCTCAGCGCTACGCAAATACCTAGAGACTACCGTTATGCAGTAATTTATTACCATTTTTTCATTTTACCATTACCTATCCTTTCATAAGGGCCCTCGGGTAAGTGTAACCTAACCTTGTCTAAATAGTCGCTTTTGTTCAAAATTACCGTTACTTTACCTTTGTCAGCCTTAGTATTGGCTATATTTTTATCTTGTTTCAGCGTAACAAGTGCTTGTCTTTCGTGTGAATTAAGGATTGCATCGCTTCGTTCCTCGTTTTTAATGACACCTGCGATTCAGTTTCTTACATGGGTGACTTCTGCAGAGAATGCAGGACGTGGTAGTAGAGGAACACCACTATATCACTCCAGGGATCAAGTCTATCCGTCGCAACAAATGCTGATCCAACGCGCTTTTTATTATTTGTTGTAATTGTAGAGACAAGAGCCCTTACGGTAAAGAGTTCAAAGTGTTCACCACCAGCGGTGATAGCGTGCTCGCATTAATTAGCTTCAGCCTTCAAGGCTTGTACAACTTTAATTCATGTCCCCGAGTCCTCAACTCACCTACTAATCAAAAGTATTAGAGGAAGTCGTCTCCATATTGACCGAGAAGAATACGACGTGTCAGAAGCAGGCCAAAACTTTTGCAACGTCTGTGACGTGAGTAACGCGTATTCCACCCGTTTTTAGTTCGACAAATTCAAAACCACAATTCGGATGTTATACGGTACTGTAATTATCAACAATACAACAACAATAATTATACAAACCTCAACTGTATTGGAACGTACAGCAAACAGAAGACAAAATACTCCAGAATCAATTATATCAAATGCAAACAAGTTCAATGACGACCTGAGATATAAATAGAATGAAAGAAGTTACCAAAATTGCCGTCCAAAATGTCTATCAAAGACAAGACACCCAAAAGCGGTGTCAAAATACAAGTGCCCAAAAGGGCAACCAAATTCAACAAGAATGACCGACAATGGCCGAATCGAACAATTAAAACAAATAATTGACCAAAGGCGTGTAAAGGAAAGATTTACAATAGCAAGTTTTCAATACCAAAAAAAATGTTTTCCATCAAATGCAGCATAAATATAAAATACCGGAAAATATAATCAACAAAATTTAGATCCTGGAAATTGATTCAAAATAAAGGTAAAGACGAAGGATAAGGAAGAATTTCCTAAAGTTGCATCTTACACCTCCGGCCAAATTCTTCCTTGGACCTTAACGTAGAAACCCAGAACAGCAAATGACTTTATTTAGTGGCGAGTCACACACGCCACGGCGCATTGCCATCATTGGACAAATGTGGCTTTTTATAGGGAAATAGTTGCCAGACTAAGACCCACCACGTCCTCCGGTTCTGCCACTGTCCCCTACAATAAGCTCATGTGTGTTATCCCACCCGAACGATCCTTGTGTATTGCATCCTCAAACAACAATATCTCGCGCCATCTAAACAAGTCTAATCTACAAAATATTATTGTATCCAGTTTTCGAAACACAAATAGTTCATCAGGTATACAACCATACAGCTTACGCCAATCATACGAATTGTCATGCTGACCATCTGTCGCTTCAATTAAGGCTGGTTCAGTGTCATGTGAACCAGACTTACTTTTAATTTGGGCTGATTTGGTGTCAGGTGAGCCAGGCGTGCTCTCTATCTGATCCGAATTATTGTCGGGAAATTCAGTCGCAAAATCCGACTGAGCTAATTCAGTGTCAGGTAACTCAGCTTCTCGACAACAACCGACAACACAAACGTCAAGATTCTTTAACTTAACATCAATAGGAACTATTTCTTGAGGATCAACGAGGCTAACAGGCCTTGCTATGGAATCACTAATGCAACCGCTGCACACCTGACCAAATCTATTCCAATCAATACGCGCTCGACGTAACACAAATTTTGTGATTTGCTGTAACGTAACGTTTAATACTTCGCAGGATATAGCGTCCTTTAAATCAGCCCACTGTTGCTGGAACGCAGTCGGTAAAATATGCACAATATACTCCAAAGTAGTACTTGCGTTCAAAACCGACTGGCACTTCAATAGAGTGAGTGCAACTTGACATCCATGCATTGACGAAGCGAGAATCGCGAAGCCTTCTGACTGGCCAATCAGTCTTCGGGCTTCTCCAAATAATTCATCTGAAACTGAGTGGGCCACAGTACAAGCGAGGTCTGAAGTTCGTCTATGACAGGTACCATGAGTTAATTTAGTGATTGTAGCATGAGCAATCGCTAAATCCTTTTCCAATTCAAGTGCCCGTTTAGAAGGTGCACAGTTACAGTCGAGTCCATGTCTACCAACTGATGGAGACTCGGAATCAGCTGCGCCATCTTTTAGGGACCGAACCGCTTTACACCCTAATATTGCTAAACGTTCTGACATCATAATTTTACGATGTAAATATTAAAAGACGAAATAAATGAACGTCACCGAGTGTTCAACAAAATCCTGTGAAAGGGATCAAGCTTCAATGTTCTAATCCACACAGATCAGGTTCGTTCACCGATTTTGACGACCAAGCTGAGCTTCGACCAAGTTCGATACTGCTTCGCTTGCAACGATACAAATTGAGTATGTTCTCCGGTTGAGACAAATACTGCAACAGTTAGAAGTCAAGTTGTGTTGCGAATCCAATTGAAACGATCCAAGTTAACCACAGTAATTTCTCCAGTTGAGAAAATACGGTACAAATCGAAAGTCAAATTGTTGCAATTCAAAGTTAAGTACTGTAACGTCTGTGACGTGAGTAACGCGTATTCCACCCGTTTCTTAGTTCGACAAATTCAAAACCACAATTCGGATGTTATACGGTACTGTAATTATCAACAATTACAACAACAATAATTATACAAACCTCAAATGTATTGGAACGTACAGCAAACAGAATACAAAATACTCCAGAATCAATTATATCAAATGCAAACAAGTTCAATGACGACCTGAGATATAAATAGAATGAAAGAAGTTACCAAAATTGCCGTCCAAAATGTCTATCAAAGACAAGACACCCAAAAGCGGTGTCAAAATACAAGTGCCCAAAAGGGCAACCAAATTCAACAAGAATGACCGACAATGGCCGAATCGAACAATTAAAACAAATAATTGACCAAAGGCGTGTAAAGGAAAGATTTACAATAGCAAGTTTTCAATACCAAAAGAAATGTTTTCCATCAAATGCAGCATAAATATAAAATACCGGAAATTATAATCAACAAAATTTAGATCCTGGAAATTGATTCAAAATAAAGGTAAAGACGAAGGAAAAGGAAGAATTTCCTAAAGTTGCATCTTACACCTCCGGCCAAATTCTTCCTTGGACCTTAACGTAGAAACCCAGAACAGCAAATGACTTTATTTAGTGGCGAGTCACACACGCCACGGCGCATTGCCATCATTGGACAAATGTGGCTTTTTATAGGGAAATAGTTGCCAGACTAAGACCCACCACGTCCTCCGGTTCTGCCACTGTCCCCTACAATAAGCTCATGTGTGTTATCCCACCCGAACGATCCTTGTGTATTGCATCCTCAAACAACAATATCTCGCGCCATCTAAACAAGTCTAATCTACAAAATATTATTGTATCCAGTTTTCGAAACACAAATAGTTCATCAGGTATACAACCATACAGCTTACGCCAATCATACGAATTGTCATGCTGACCATCTGTCGCTTCAATTAAGGCTGGTTCAGTGTCATGTGAACCAGACTTACTTTTAATTTGGGCTGATTTGGTGTCAGTTGAGCCAGGCGTGCTCTCTATCTGATCCGAATTATTGTTGGGAAATTCAGTCGCAAAATCCGACTGAGCTAATTCAGTGTCAGGTAACTCAGCTTCTCGACAACAACCGACAACACAAACGTCAAGATTCTTTAACTTAACATCAATAGGAACTATTTCTTGAGGATCAACGAGGCTAACAGGCCTTGCTATGGAATCACTAATGCAACCGCTGCACACCTGACCAAATCTATTCCAATCAATACGCGCTCGACGTAACACAAATTTTGTGATTTGCTGTAACGTAACGTTTAATACTTCGCAGGATATAGCGTCCTTTAAATCAGCCCACTGTTGCTGGAACGCAGTCGGTAAAATATGCACAATATACTCCAAAGTAGTACTTGCGTTCAAAACCGACTGGCACTTCAATAGAGTGAGTGCAACTTGACATCCATGCATTGACGAAGCGAGAATCGCGAAGCCTTCTGACTGGCCAATCAGTCTTCGGGCTTCTCCAAATAATTCATCTGAAACTGAGTGGGCCACAGTACAAGCGAGGTCTGAAGTTCGTCTATGACAGGTACCATGAGTTAATTTAGTGATTGTAGCATGAGCAATCGCTAAATCCTTTTCCAATTCAAGTGCCCGTTTAGAAGGTGCACAGTTACAGTCGAGTCCATGTCTACCAACTGATGGAGACTCGGAATCAGCTGCGCCATCTTTTAGGGACCGAACCGCTTTACACCCTAATATTGCTAAACGTTCTGACATCATAATTTTACGATGTAAATATTAAAAGACGAAATAAATGAACGTCACCGAGTGTTCAACAAAATCCTGTGAAAGGGATCAAGCTTCAATGTTCTAATCCACACAGATCAGGTTCGTTCACCGATTTTGACGACCAAGCTGAGCTTCGACCAAGTTCGATACTGCTTCGTTTGCAACGATAAAATTGAGTATTTTCTCCGGTTGAGACAAATACTGCAACAGTTAGAAGTCAAGTTGTGTTGCGAATCCAATTGAACCGATCCAAGTTAACCACAGCAATTTCTCCAGTTGAGAAAATACGGTGCAAATCGAAAGTCAAATTGTTGCAATTCCAAGTTAAGTACTGTAACGTCTGTGACGTGAGAAACGCGTATTCCACCCGTTTCTTAGTTCGACAAATTCAAAACCACAATTCGGATGTTATACGGTACTGTAATTATCAACAATTACAACAACAATAATTATACAAACCTCAACTGTATCGGAACGTACAGCAAACAGGAGACAAAATACTCCAGAATCAATTATATCAAATGCAAACAAGTTCAATGACGACCTGAGATATAAATAGAATGAAAGAAGTTACCAAAATTGCCGTCCAAAATGTCTATCAAAGACAAGACACCCAAAAGCGGTGTCAAAATACAAGTGCCCAAAATGGCAACCAAATTCAACAACAATGACCGACAATGGCCGAATCGAACAATTAAAACAAATAATTGTAAAAAAGATTTATGATAGCAAGTTTTAATACCGAAAGAAATGTTTTCCATCAAATGCAGCATAAATATAAAATACCGGAAAATATAATCAACAAAATTTAGATCCTGGAAATTGATTCAAAATAAAGGTAAAGACGAAGGAAAAGGAAGAATTTCATAAAGTTGCATCTTGCACCTTTCCCTTCGAATTTCTTAGGAATAAAGTTTCGGTAAGCTCCTTTTATCCTCGTGAGCGAGGTTACGCATTCCATGTACAATCTTAGTCCCCCTACTCTATACACACTCCAAGGAGTCGCATTCGCCTTTTGACTGAGGAAATGCAACAGGTAGCCCATATTCTAACATAGGACGAAGATACGCAGAGGATTGAGTCTCCAACATTTACAAAGTAATGGTCGCAAATAAAAGCCGAATCGCCAAGAGCTTCTGGGTAGCACTGCTTATTCTCCGACAAATGTCAGCCTTCGACTTCAGGAATCCATATCCAGAATCCGTACGGCATTTTCGACCGTTACCGCTCTAATAGGCCTAATTCCCAGAAAGTATTCATAGAAGTATATGCGCGTGACGACTGTCTTGTCCACATTTATAGGCATTGACCAGCGATGTGTCCTGCTGTTTAAGTCATCAACTACGTTTTGCAGTTGCTTGTGACCATTGCAGGAACTGACAGAGGCCCACAGTTCCATATTATAGCTACCGCGTCCAAAATGTCATTCACGAATAACTTAAATAACAATGGGCCAAGAACAGATCCATGCAGCAATCCTGAGCTTGGTATCATCTCTGAAGACAAAACTACATTCACTTCTACACTATTTGATCGTCCTGAAATGAATGCCTCGATCAACTTAAGAAAACATCCTTGAATAACTAGACCTTACAGCTCGACGAGCAATCGGCGGTTGGGTACGCGGTGGAACGCATTACAAAGTCGGTAAAAATAACATCGACCGTTTCACCGAGATCAGTCAAAGCTCACCAAATATTTCGCGCCAGGAGTAGATTGTTTACATATGAGCGACTTTTGGTAAATCCTGTTGTTGTGGATGCCAACACCCACACTCCAAAAGAAAGCGCTATGTTTTCCTCTTGATCAACTTCTCTAAACATTTTCCGATCAGAGAAGTTAGTGTGACCAGCCTGTAATTAGCAGGATAAATGAAATCAACAACCTTAAACATAGGTTTATTTATACCATGTATCCATTCTTCTTGGGAGACCCAAATTTTACAGATTTTTAAAACAACCTGACCATCGGATCGCACAACACGTCTGATAGTGTTCCTAAAACCAACGGATGAATACCGTCGGCTTCTGACACGGATCTTGTGTCTAACTGTTACAACAGGAGTCCAACCGTCACTACATCTGCATGAAGATCAAAAAGACCTCACTGTTCATGAAGACCGAATGAGGATAATTGTCTTCCAGACAGTACACGAAGGCGGATTGCATAACCATGTGTAAGGTTCAAAGTAGTTTGAAATTCTTCTTTCCCCTTCGACATTCCTTCTATTTTGAACTTAGTTACAAAACTTGAATTTCGTGAAATAGATTTTGCTTGTGTTTTATTTTCCTACAGTATTTTGATATAAAACATTTCTTTTTGTAATTATTTTATTGGAAATCTTCTGTTCACATATTTGGTGAAGCTTTTGTTTTAATTCAGTGTTGAAGCCATTTTCGGTCATTGTTGTTGAATTTGATTGCCATTTTGGGCACTTGTATTTGGCTTGTATTTTGACACCACTTTTGGGTGTCTTGTCTTTGATAAACATTTTGGACGGCAATTTTGGTAACTCCTTTCATTTCATTTATATCTCAGGTGGTCATTGAACTTGTTAGCATTGATATAATTGATTCTGGAGTATTTTGGCTCCACTGTTTGCTGTACGTTCCTATACAGTTGAGGTTTGTATAATTATTGTTGTTGTAAATTGTTGCTAATTACAGTACCGTATAACATCCGAATTGTGGTTTTGAATTTGTCGAACTAAGAAACGGGTGGAATACGCGTTACTCACGTCACAGACGTTAAAGTACTCAACTTTGGTTCGTCGAAGCAGTATTCAATTTTGGAATTCGATTTGTACCGTATTTATCTCAATTGGAGAAAATACAGTACTCAACTTGGTGCGTCGTAGCATTACAATTTTTGGAAGTACTCAATTTGGTTCGTTGAAGCAGTACTCAACTTGGAATTGCAACAATTCGACTTTTGATTTGTACGGTATTTTCTCAACTGGAGAAATTACTGTGGTCAATTTGGATCTTTTCAATTGGATTTGCGTCACAACTTGATTTGACTGTTGCAGTATTTGTCTCAACCGGAGAAAATACTCGTTTTGTTTCATTGCAATCGAAGCAGTATTGAACTTGGTCGACGCTCAGCTACGTCGTCAGAATCGGTGAACGAACCTGATCTATCATCAGGGTGAATCTGTGCGGATTGGAACGTTGAAGCTTGATCCATTTCACAAGATTTTTGCTGAACAATCGGTGACGTTCATTTAATTTGTGTTTTAAAGTCAATATTGTACATTTATGATGCCTGAACGTTTAGCAAGTTTAGTGCGTGGTTCGGTTAGGTCCCTAAAAGATAGTCGCAATGGTGCCGACGATTTTGAATCTCCTACTGTTGGTAGACATGGTCTCGACTGTAACTGTGCACCTTCTAAACGGGCACTTGAGTTGGAGCAAGATTTAGCGATTGCTAATGCTACAATCTTGAAATTAACTCATGGTACATGTCATAAACGAGCTTCAGACCTAGCTTGTACTGTGGCCCACTCAGTTTTAGATGAGTTATTGGAAGAGGCCCGACGATTGATTGGCCAGGCAGAAGGCTTTGCGATTCTTGCTTCGTCGATGCATAAATGTCAGGTTGCCCTCACTCTATTGGAGTGCCAGGCGGTTTTGAATGCAAGTGACACTTTGGAGTATATTGTGCATATATTACCGGCTGTGTTCCAGCAACAGTGGACTGATCTGATGAACGCTGTATACTGCGAGGGATTAGAAATTACTTTTCAGCAACTCACAGACTTTGTGACACGTCGAGCTCTTATTGATTGGAGTCGATTTGGTCAGTTGTGTAAATGTTGCCAAAAGGATTTCATAGCAAGGCATGTTAGCATCGATGATTGTCAAGAAAGGGTTTTTATTGATGTAAAGTTGAAGGATCTTGATGTTTGTGTTGTCGATGGTGATCAGGAAGCTGAGTTACCTGACACTGAATTAGCTCAGTCGGATTTTGTGACTGAATTTTCCGACACTAATTCGGATCAGATGGAGACTAAGCCTGGCACACCTGACACCTATTCAGCTCCAATGAATAGTAAGCCTGGTTCACATGACACTGAGTCAGCCGAAAGGGTGGCGACAGATGGTAGCCATGACAATCCATATGATTGGAGTAAAGTGTTCCGTTGTGTACCTGATGTGTTATTTGTGTTTCGATCTCATGATACACTAATAATAATTTGCACATTAGATTTGTTTAATTGGCGCGAGATGTCGCTGTTTGAGGATGAAATACACAAGGCTCGTTTGGGCGGGGTTGCATGCATAAGCTACTTGTAGGGGACGGTGGCAGAACCGGAGGACGTGGTGGGTCTTAGTCTGGCAAACTATTTCCCTATAAAAAGCCACATGTGTCCAATGATGGCAATGCGACGTGGCGTGTGTGACTCGCCACTAAATAAAGTCATTTGCTGCACGGAATTCTTTATGGTATACGTTGAACAATCGTTGTACAGTTAAGCCCTAGAAAGAATTTGGTCGGAGGTGTAAGGTTCAAAGTAGTTTGAAATTCTTCTTTCCCCTTCGACATTCCTTTATTTTGAACTTAGTTACAAAACTTGAATTTTGTGAAATAGATTTTGCTTGTGTTTTATTTTCCTACAGTATTTTGATATAAAACATTTCTTTTTGTAATTATTTTATTGGAAATCTTCTGTTCACATATTTGGTGAAGCTTTTGTTTTAATTCATTGTTGAAGCCATTGTCGGTCATTGTTGTTGAATTTGATTGCCATTTTGGGCACTTGTATTTGGCTTGTATTTTGACACCACTTTTGGGTGTCTTGTCTTTGATAGACATTTTGGACGGCAATTTTGGTAACTCCTTTCATTTATTTATATCTCAGGTCGTCATTGAACTTGTTTGCATTGATATAATTGATTCTGGAGTATTTTGGCTCCACTGTTTGCTGTACGTTCCTATACAGTTGAGGTTTGTATAATTATTGTTGTTGTAATTGTTGCTAATTACAGTACCTATAACATCCGAATTGTGGTTTTGAATTTGTCGAACTAAGAAACGGGTGGAATACGCGTTACTCACGTCACAGACGTTACACCATGGCTTCTGCTTTCGAACCATCTCAGGCTTTTTAATTTGCCGTAAAAGTTCCCGGAGCTCCTTGTCACATCAAGGGGGACATTTCGCCAGAAAACGACGTGTGCACAACGCAATGCCACCTCAATAACTGTCCAGATATTATTCCACATCACCTGCCAACAATCTTCAACATCAGCTGATTGATCGAAAAACCAGTCGAGAGATGAAGCAACATCCCGTAACTTATTTGCGTCTGCATTCCATAAATTCCTTCTGCGAATAGAATTTGGTGCCCAGCCAGTGTTGCTTTTTCGAATAAAAATTTTGGTGGCATGATCAATACAAACTAATACAGCTTCATTCCGAAGATGAGTAATATCAAACTGCGTTAAAGTGAATACGAAGTCTAAAATGGACTTGCACCCAGTAGGGCCCTTTCTGTTTGGTTGTGAAAGATGCTGTACGAGCCCCACATCAACTAAAGCGTCAAATAAGTCCTGCTTGAATGACCCAGAAACTTATTATAGAGAAGTTCAGCCGGAGCATGGAGCATTAAAATCGTCATTAATCAAACAGTTTTAAGATCAACCATACTGACAGATCTGTGATACCAGTGTATCTTCCTGAGAATTGTGAGAACGATAAATGAAACCTATTGTGGCAAATGAAGCTGCAGTCCTTATACGGTACCATAGACTCTCACACATACTGGCGGTCTGGTGGAAACGAGCCAACACTGCGACGGAAATTTGTTGTTGGAAGTATAAGACAGCCCCACCACCGATTCTAGTGGCTGTTCCATTTGAGGAAATGAGTCTATATCCAGATAAAGCCAGCTCGTGATCATCCTGCTCAGATGAGATATAGGTTTCCGTCACCGCAAAAATCGCTGAAAAGTCCTGTTTAATCCACTCGAAGAGTTTATTCAGCTTGTTTCTCAAGCCCACCGCATTAAAATATATCACTTTTAAATATCCAGATCCATTCGAATGTCTATCGACATAGGCTCCTAACGAACGTTTGCCTCATCCTTACAACACACACAAATTAGTTTTACCTGCGACTATGCGCTCGTTAATTTCCCGAGTAGCTTTTCGCATTTTCAATATCTTCCGGAGAGATATCACGCGGAGTCGATGTTCACTACTCTTCAACCTGTAACCTCGCTTAAGCAGTAAGTTCACATACCCAGCGCAGTCAAACACATTCTTTAAGGGTCTGGGGCGATCTTCTGGCGCTGGACTGTGTCCCAGACGAAAAGCGGTGCCTAACATTACACATTTACCACTTCATCAAAGATAGGGGCAAGAGCATAGTGTAAGAAATCACGTCAACCTACTGATAATAATAATAATAATAATAATAATAATAATAATAATAATAATAATAATAATAATAATAATAATAATAATAATAATAATAATAATAATAATAATAATAATAATAATAATAATAATAATAATAATAATAATAATAATGTATCTTCTTGGATACACCAAGTCATGCCATGCATGATCATTTGTTTACATGAATAAGTACATCAAATAAAACAGTTATTATACAAATGTTATGGTCAAACATAAATAACAAATTTTTTTGTTAACAACCGTAAAAAAATAGTTGGATAACATTTGTACAAATGGTAGCTCGTTTAAAACATAAAGTTGATAGAATATCGGGAAAAATAAATGATAGAGGTTCATGTTTTTACCGAATACGACAGTAATTGTTTGAAAAGGGTTAATTTCAGTTTGGGTAGGTTAGGGCTGACGATATTTACACAAACGGTGTAGTTTGTGAATGAATAATTTCAGCCAATCAAATAACCGACCAATCAAAGCTGACGACATTGTCACAAAATCATTCAGAATAAGTTTAGCCAATGAAATAACCGACCAATCAGATATCAATGAACGACGCTAAAGGTTTTGTGGTTTGTGTATATTAGCAAAAACAAATTTATTTGGTGCGATTACTTACTAATCGAAAGTAGACAGGCCTGATAGCCAAGAATGTTGAACTAAAAATTCGGGTTGTCTATAGCAAAGCACGTTTGAATGGCAGGATTAGTAAATTATATGCACGAGTATCTATTTTGTTGTACAGTCTAATAACGCAATATGCTATACTTAATCTATCTGTGAAATATCATGCTATATAGGTTTTAAAAAGAGAATACAGAGCTAACATCCATTGATAAGTAATACAATTATCGAGTGCATTGAAATAATAGATAAATCGTGTTAGACAAATCACAACTACGCATATGTGATTCATGTGAAACGATCGTTTTTTATAATGTTGACTTTCATTGAGAGTTAACTGCTTACACATATAGATCCGATTTATGATTAACTATTATCAAATTGACGCAAGAAATTGTCCATAAACAAAAGGTTCAATAAATGTAGTTGTGGATCAATATGGAATTGCACGTTCTAGCGTACCTATTAATGTTCCGACTAATCCATGTCTGGGTGTAGTAAACATATGCTGGTAACCAAGCGAATGTAGCCACTGATTAACAGGTGAGCCAGAGACGTCGGTCGCGTTATCACTCATGACAGTTTTGAGGCTAAAATGTTCGTAACTAGAGAATTTTGAATTCCGACTTTGGTTTAGTAATAAGGTATACACCTGGCCATATGTGGCGAGTGTTTTAATAAAAATCAATAATATTGAATCAATTATAATGAATGATACTGCTGTTTAAATGATTGATATGGCGTGTCCATATTAGGTTACCAACTTATACTTTGTTTATAACTTTTCTAACATTCCTGACTATTGTTCCTGATAACCAATCCTCCATATTGTATCGTATATTCCGTACATAAACTCTATTCCCAATGTTAAACATTCTTTGTTTTGCACCATGATATTTGTTAAACTGATGCTCCATTTTACGACTGTATTTCGGTTGTCGCACAGTTACTGGTTTCAAGGCATCGAATATCTGCCTTAGCTTCCTTCCCAAAAATAGTTTTGCTGATGGCCTGTTATCGTCTGTGGAATGTATCGGTGTTGATTTGCAAGATAATAAGAATATGTCCAAGAAGTCGTGATACGATCCATCTAACTTTGCTTTGACTCTAGCTCGCTTTAATTTGTTCACAAACCTTTCAACCTGTCCGTTTGACTGGGGGTGGTAAACATGTTTTATTCTGCACGATCTGCGAAATTGTTTAAAAACAGAAGATGTAAATTGTGAGACGTTGTCAGACACAATCGCGGATAGCACCGATTGAGTTGAAGCAACTTTAATTGGAAACACTTTGGGCCACTTTGATTCTGCATCAACAATGACGAAGTAATATATACCTTCAATCGGACCTGCAAAATCAATGTGGATTCGTAACCACGGGCCTTCTGATATTGGCCAATTGCTGAGCTCACATAAAGTGTTATCGACGCTAGATTGTTCGCAAATATGCAGAATTAGAATTCTCATAAATCAAGTTTATTAATCCGGTCAAATCCAAGAACATTCTGAAAATCGATTTCGGCAATGAAACAATAACCATTTGAATGCACGCCACTAAATGAAATGTTATATTGCAGCATTCCACAGAGTTGACAGGCACTTCCGGGTTTGTTCTGTTGTAATCTGTTGCATTGAAATTGCTAGATAATTCTCTTATCTGATTGAATCGCATTTATATTTGAGACTGTAAGGTCTTTTAGTTCAAAACGTTCGCACTGCTGATTTACTCTGCCAGTGTGTTGTGATATCTTCATCAACTCCCATTGTGATTTGCATACAGTTGTATCTGATATTGAACAGAGATGAGCGTTTGCCGAAAATTCTGCTGAAGCATTCAACGGTTTGTATCAAACTGAAATATTTCCGACATTTTTGAATAATAAAATTGCAGTATTTTTCATGTTCTACTGACCACAACTTCCTCAACAACATTCGCATACGAGTCTCCTCATCTAGCTTAGCACATCGCCACATTCAAGAACTGTGCATAAGCGTCATGCAGATTAAATTATCTACCAAGATTCATGTGAGTTGCGTTCTATTACTCTACATTCTTCCGAGAATACTTAATCAAGTGAACCTGTCACATGATCCGAAAGACTGATGAACAAACCTATTCAAGATTACAAAAATCCAAGGGCGATTGGGAACTGCAGTGGATGTGATTATTCAATTCAGTTCAATTCGAATCAATTTAATGGTCTAAAAAGCACATAGCTTTACAAAAAACCACAGAATAATATGTGAGTTACAAATAACATAGGTAGTAAAACGGAGTTTGTTTGCCTACTGATTAGTTCAGGAATCACGTAAAATACATAGAGCAGAAATTGTTTTCAACCGGTTTGATAGGGTAAATATGTATAGTTTACTTCGATGCATTGGTTCAAAGCTTTATGATGCAGAATATATTGATTAAATGTTTGGATTGGTCGAGATGAAGTTGTCCAAGTTCGATTTGAATATATCCAAGCTGGTTGAATGTGCAACGTTACTGGGTAGGGAGTTCCAAGTAAAACATACACGTACAGAATAAAAATACCTTCTACAGTTCAGCCTCGAGTCAGGAATAAGTACTGTATAGTTATGACTCCGGCTTGTTCGTGGTGGTAGTCGTGTGAATAGTTGATTCAGGGGATGGTTGTGGGTATGCAGTATATTGAACATAAGAATCAAGTCGCCTCTAAGACGGCGGTAGCGAGAGTCGAAGAGATTGAGGCTTGTAATCCGATCTTCGTATTGTTTATGTTTTAAACCACGTACGAGCTTGGTGGTCCGACTATATATTCTCTGCAAGAGGCTGATGTTTGAATAACAATCAATAATAGTAATGGTGTTATTAGGATTCCCGTTGTTAAAGTTAAAGTAATTATTACATAACGTGTGATTCGAGTGAGCGTGGTTTATTTTACTCGATTCAATTCACTACAATTCACAAAGCTTGGCGGAAACATGAACTTACAGTGCTTATTCTCATTTCAAGACTGAACTGTCGAAGATATTCGTATGCTTACGTGTAAGTTTCACATGAAACACCCACCCCTCCATTGTTACACACTCAGCCAAACTGAATGTTTTTAAAGCTAATTAGGACAAATACTTAGGAGACAACCCAAATTTTAATACGATTTACACCACATGAGGATAGATAGATAGGTACATAGATATATAGATAGAAAGATACATAGATAGACAGACAGATAGATAGATAGATAGATAGATAGATAGATAGATAGATAGATAGATAGATAGATCAACAGATAGATAGATAGATAGATAAATAGATAGATAGATAGATATATAGATAGATAGATAGATGGATAGATAGATAGATAGATAGATAGATAGATAGATAAATAGATAGATAGATAGATAGATAGATAGATAGATAGATAGATAGATAGATAGATAGATAGATAGATAGATAGATCAATAGATAGATAGATAGATAGATAAATAGATAGATAGATAGATAGATAGATAGATAGATAGATGGATAGGTAGATAGATAGATAGATAGATAGATAGATGAATAGATAGATAGATAGATAGATAGTTAGATAGATGCACGACTGAGGATCCTGAAGTTATATTATCTTGTTATCGGGTATTTTAATTTCATTCAATACAATTCATTACATACAACTACAAACTATGCAGACGTAATTTAGTTGAAACAAAACAGTGATACGTCTGGTATCCGTATATCTTTATTATTAATTTTATGTATGTATTCCGAAAAACAAATTCAAGTTTTCTCGACCATTTTGTCCACTACGGAACATTACCATGTTGACCTCAACGTATCAAGTTGACGGTCAGTTTAGATCAGGTTACATTCAGAATAACAACTTTCTGTCGGTCAGTGTGTTTACGTCGGAACACCCCATGTTGACCTAAAGGGTTGGCAAAACGTTTAGTCTTACCGTCCACCGGATTTTCAAACCGAGCCGGAACATTCCCATGTTGACCTCAATGGTTTGCAACAAGCTTAGCCTTTTGGCTGGTAGTATACCGTAGCCTGTACTTTTATTTAAGGTCATATCTAAATCGAACGTAGGAGCAACAACAAATCAATGCATATGGATCTTGTAGGAAAAGTAAACTATTTTCATGAAAGTGGATAACGTTGTACGACCACTGAGACCCATATAGCGTATTACCGGAATGTGTTATATTATAACTGTAGATAAATCATTTTGTATACTAGTGTATTTGGATAGAATTCAACGATAATCTTGCAGGAAAAATGAAAGAATCTTATCATGAAATTAAATCCAGATAAATGTTGATTGTACTGTATACACTGTAAAGCTTGTTTCCGTATGTTTGCTGTCAGCAGGTGGAGACGGTAAGATGAGATTCAGCGAGCCTTATATCAGTTGATGAGTGGTACGCAAAGCAACATGTTTAATAATATCCATATGATGGTAATAATTCAATAAGAATTCGAATAATTTCACACATGAAGTAAGAAAGGGAAAGAGAGATCGTTTAATTGCTGGTATCAATGAACCTGATTTATATCGCCAGTTATTGATGTTGAATAATCCAACCTATAAAAATGTCAAGAGAATATGCGAACAATATGACGATGTCTTAAAAGAAATTGATCATCAAATTAATGCTGACACTCAAACTGTTTTGTTCGGAACCTCTAGATCTAAATCTCAGTCCAGCAACTGACCACAGGGACAAAGTGATTCTGATGTCAAACCAGACAGAGTAAGCGAATTCGGCAAAAGAAAGTCTAATTTTGACAATCGAAAGTTTGGAAAATGTGCATCTTGTTGAAAATCAAATCAGCTCACTATCTTTATCAGTGTCACCATCCATAGTGTCTCATATTCGTAAACGTATATATATTCAGTAGATATTAGCTTTACTCTCTCGTCTTAAACATTATAACGTGAAACCAGTGTCAATATGCCGTCACCGATTTAAGGCTGATATTCTGTGTGGTGAAATTATCGCATACACTGTAACCTTTCAGCCTGAGACTGTCTTTCGATTCAAGCGAGTGAGGGGGTGACGCTTTCGCGCAAACTCGCAATCTTATTGGACGGAAGTGCGCGCCTTGTACAGGCTAGCAGACTACAGGGCGCGAATGAAAATAAACGCTCTACCACATGTAGTGAGAGGGGAGCTACGTGGAAATTCTTGGTCTATCTCACAGAGCATGAGCGGTTAGTCAACGTATAATGTCATGAAGAAATATTTATGAGTCACACGCTACATGATAGTTCAAAAAGCTCACTAAATTTCATGCAGCTTTACTAATGGAACGTTTTCCACGATGCACAATCAGCTAAGAGAGCAACATTTCACTGGTCTTAACACAACACATTCTTATCGCATTTGATCGCACTATGAAATATGGTCATGTCCAATTTACTGCGTTAGGTTAAGAAAGCCAATGGATGGGAAATAAAATATATATTTTGAAATTTGTTGAACAGCAAGTTGTGTTTCAGTGAACCTTTTATTCCTCGTATTCTTCAACCCTCAAATTGATATTGTGATGTGTCCGGAGGCACGAGATGACATCACCTGGAGGAGAGATAGGCATAGAATTTAGGTATATACAGTATAATAGAATATTAGGAAGATTAACGTAAATACAAGCTTACGTATTCCGTTGCGGGTTCGTGTTGCGTTGCCGATAACAATTTTTATTTTTTAGCCGTACGATGTTCTCCCTCATATTGCTCGTTGGATATAATTCAAAGCATTAGGTTTTACTGAAAAGGATAAAAGAATCAAGATCATTAATGTGTAAACGATTGTCAGACGTTCACGCTTTTTAGCGAGAGTGTTGCTTCAGTTCACTGGTAGAACAGTACACACGGCATCACGGTAAAAAATATTTATGGATAAAAACTTACATGTAGAATGTATTCCCCGGTGTATTGATTCACGTACAACGAATCACATTTTCTAACAATTCCAGAAACGCAGACAACGAGTTCGAATCCCATCGCTAATTACTGGACACTAAAACTCACCATAAATAGATTAGATAATAGTTAACTGTGTAAAATTATATTAAAAATTCATTCAAATTTTTGCACGCAATCGAACCACCACTTATCAGTCATAAATGGGGGGTAATTAAACAATGGAGATGATACCATTGGTTACAATAAGGGATTTGCTCCCATTCTATCGTTTTTCCAGCAAATTCCGGTGGTTCATCAGAACTACACTGACCACATACTTGATCGTGGCCTAAGAACTCATCCAGATCTACTGGAGGTAGTCGAGATGTGGATGGGATTGGGTTGTGAGAAGAAGCTGCCCGTCCACGATCGTTGATCCGGCCATCGTGAACGCCTAATACCCGAACAACGTTGCCTTCCACAGCGGGAATCGTTGCTTCTACATCGTAACTGGCTACCGGAGACGATATCTGACGGTTGACGTCACTGGGCTCTATATTCAATAATGTTTACACTGGAAGAGTGTCATAACGTAGGGACGCGAGTGGTATATTGCCAAGGTCTAATGTTAAATTGAACGGAGGCATTGGACAAGGACCAGTCGTATTTAAGAAGTTATTCACACTACGCATGAACATATTGAAGTATGGTGGCTCTAATTTGCGGCGCAAACGATTTATTAAATCTTCTGCGTAAGATTGACCAGATGAAAACACGCGATTAGTTCGCCTAAGAACGTCCGCAGAAGAAAAATCTACAGGCATTACGTGATTAGTACTCCTTAATCAGCGCTGGCAAAGCGTGAGTGACGACACATCAAAGTTTTTTAACATTGCCGCAGCAAGCACGTGCCTACATGGCAAACATTGATCAACGAAAAAGGTACATGTGCACTTCCAATTTAAGCAGCACACACCCCAAACCAGCGAGTCCCTTACAAGAACCATAATTTCCGTTGAGCCTACTATGGTAACTCTTGAAGCAGTTAGGTTTGCGTAAATGAGGTCTACGGCGTATGGCACAAGAAAATCGTACAGGGAATCTAATTTCGAGTGGTTGGGGACGCGAACCCGCCTCATGCTATTCGACAAAATTTCGCGTTGTCGGTGCCAGATAAGATACCCAACACCGATTTGGGATATCCGAATGGCCTCCCATATAGCGATCTTACCACTAAGGCGATTCATTTTTACACATTTCTGCATCGCCTCTACCATGTTCGTGTCCCCAATACCGTAAGTAGCTACCTTAGGACGGCGAGCATTTGCCCACTTACGGGAGCTGCCACAGTATTGCCCTTTGAAGTATGAAAAGAACACGGGATCCGCTCTTTGTACATTGATTAACGCAAAGGCGTATCGCCACAAACTCCTGGTACTCATTGCTACGTACACCCATTTAAGAGCCTCCCTCTATGGGTTACGACGAGTGACATTCCGAATAATGTGCACTCGGCAAAGCAGATGCGAAGCGTTGGGAAAAACGTCTTCAACTGCATTCGCTATCGCAGGGGCTCCATCGGACATAATAATACGAACGGCGTCCCTATCACCGACGAATTCAACAAACGTTAGTAGGAACGTCCGGATATCATGTGCTGTCTCCCGCCACAGAAAACCTATTGCTACAGGAAGACTCTTCCGGCAGCCATCCACGATCATCAATTGATAAAGAAAATATTTCTCACGATTGGTACGGAAGGTACCATCGATGAGAATAAAATCGGAAAAACGAGTAAAGAGACTGAGCATCTTTTTTGTACTGAACACGAAATGCGTCATCTTGTCTGTTTCGTCCAGCAGTACCCTTGCCTTTCCATCGACGTTCAGTTCAGCTTCCATGCGACGAATATAGGCTATGAAAAATGGATTATTAGAAGTATATTTACTAATTATTATTTCATTTTAATTGCATTTCAACAACCATTACCTGGATTGTTTCGTCCTGCCAGAACTCGACGACGCATATTCCCAACATCCCAGCCAGTAAGATTCTTCTGGAACCGAGTCTTCACATAATACCGAATATTGAACGACGAGGCCCCGCTTTCAAGCAACGGCTGAATGGCATGCAGTTCCGAAGGAGTGAGTCGTCTGTTGCGGGAGTGCCACGATCCGGCTTCACCAGTTAGTAATTCATGGTTATGGACCATGTTACTAGTAGTAATCCGAAATTGCACACCATGGCGTCCAATGTTTAAAAACGCTCCGCAATGGAAGTTTGACGACGAATTCCACGTGTAGGCCTCTGTACGGATACTTTTCGTTGACACTCATATTTCATGAATGTCAACTCGCCCGCTGAATTTCTTTTCGAAGTTCGTTTGGAAAAGTGGGTACCGGAAACTCGAGTGAATTCTGCCAGCATGTGATTCAATTCCTCGAGACTTTCGAACAACCGGTCACAAATAGTATGCTGAAAAAGCTCAGTGATATCGTTAGCGCTCATTATTACCAAAGTGATCCCTGATAACTTGCGAGGAGTTCCATTTGAATCAGAATGAATAATTTTAGCCAATCAAATAACCAACCAATCAGATGTCAGAACGTTTGTGAGAATATCGTTATTCCAATTATATCGGAACGCACCGGTACAATGGAGTCAAAACTCCAGCAATAATAGATTCAATGAAAATGACGACCTGACGCATAAAAACTAGAAATAGTTAATTTACCAATGTTGTCGTCCAAATTTCTGTATCGAACAACAAATGACACACAAATTGGTGTCCAAATTGAAACAATAAAATGAGCCCAAATACCACGTGCAAAATTATGTGGAATTAAATGGCAGCCAAGCAAAATCAATTAGTTCAACAAAACAAAAATTGTGTACAAGTGGATCGAACAGTATCCAAAATGTATACACAAATACGTAAAACCGTGAAGAATTAAGACAAAATCGATTTGTTTAAATAGAAAAATAAGAAGGAATTTTACACAAATTTTTTGTCATTTACACCTACTAGTTAATTAGATTTTTGTTTTTCTTCAAAAATAGCCTAGCCACGTTAGTTATGTACTTTTACGTATGTGGGCATCTGCGTCAACTGACCTTGATCCTGTGCACTTGTATCAGATTTATTTGGATACAGTGTGAGGAAAATGGACCACTGATCCTGGTCAATCCCACGAGACGTGACACAATGTAGGCGTGCTATAGGCTATTTAGCGGTAAGGTCAAATAAGTGGTGGTGCGTTGTCTACTGCGTAATCATGTTCCCTGTCCTGACTATGACCCCTGGTCTGACGAAGCTTCTGTGTCAGAAGTGAAACGTTACTGTGATGAATTGAATTGAATTGAATTGAATAACCAACCCAAGAATGTAAGTGAGGACAAACGACGCTCACACGAATTGCAGTATGTATTGAACAATGTGGCTTTTATAACAAGAATTTGAATTACGGAATTATTGATTAGTATTGATTATTATTCAAACAATCATCACAGTTACCCAATAACTACCAAGCGTGCAACAGACCTGGTACTTTGGAATATTGTTTCTGTTTAAAATACCGTCAAGAAGAGGAAATCACTCCGAATCGACCGATATTCTTTTGAAATCTGTGAGATAGAAAATCGTGAAATCGCAACAGTTTTATCCTAGCTCGTTTGCTTTTCATCGTTTGGATCACTTAACTCCGATCCAACGCATTCACTCCACCGCTAGTTATCGATCAATCAATAACTGCACTGATTAACCACTCACCGGATTGAAACAATGACACGCAGGTTGACCCCGAAAACCCAAACAAAGAAGACTGCACGTGATGTGTGCAAAATTTGCAACAAAGTGGTAAGCGCTAGATCTCATGTCGTCAAATGTTTCGGCTGCCTGAGTAAAATACATGTCAATTATGATAAAGCCCTGATAGAGGAAGTGGCATCGATTATCAACAACGTAGATTTCCCCAGTGTCTGTTACATATGCACTTCATGTCGAAGCAAACAGTCTAGCGACAATCCACACAACGCTGCCTATGAGGCAAGGCTTGAGCCTCGGTTAGAAAATTTAGAAAATAATTATCGAATAATTGCGGAAAGGCCTAAAACACTCTTGATGGATAAAATTGCCCCAGCGATTCAACCCGAAGCAGATGATGCTCAAGATAAGAAAAAGCAATCTGAACTTCATCAATTGACGGAACTGTTGAAAAAAGTCAATAATGTACCATCAATCAATAATGTACCACTCAGGGGTTACGTCCAAAGAGCTCCAAGTGAACGCGTCTCATTCCAGCAAGCTAACATTCGCCCAGATGGTGACTAAAGGTGATGAGTGTTTGAGGTTAGAATTGAGCCCTAAACCTCAGGCAAAAGAGGAAGTTCAAAGCAAAACGGTTCCATATCACAGGGAGCAGAAAAATTCGATAAAACGCATAAAAAATTGAAGTGTAATATGCACCAATATTCCTGAGTCAGAGGTAACGCTCTTTCAAGAAAGCAAAAGCATGACCGTGAAAACTGGTTCGTCGTTTGTAATTGAATCGGCCTAGATAGTATACACCCTGTGTCGGTAACTCCAATAACTCATCATACGAAATCCCCGAATCAAGATAAACCACGTCTTCTAAAAATCACTTTTGCCAACGAAAAGGACATGGAAAATGTTCTACTAAAATTGTATTTGCTCCCCGTGATATCCAAAGTAATGGAGCGCATAGTGACGGAAAATATAGATAAACGTTATCTCCACTACCAATTTTGGCTAGGCTAAAAACATTGAAATAAAAAGTCTATCTAATTACTTATAATTTAGACAATTTGTCAGTGACCTAGTGGTGTATTGGTTATGTGCTTCGCCTAAGTGTCCTGAGGTCGCAGGTTCGAGTCTCGGTGGCGGCAGTATTTTCTGAAAATTATTCGTCATCGGATTGAAGACACATCTTTTTTTCCAAATAGGATTGTTTAACTTTTATCTCTCTTATCCTAATTTTGATTTTTTCCAAAGCAATCTCCCTCTCCCATTTTATCCGCTCCCTTGATTTTCTTTTCATTTCCATTTCGTTGAGTTTTGCATCTGCTGGTTCAGCGAAACGGTGCACGAATGGTTGCAGAGATTGAGAAAAGGAACTGTGGGAGTCATTAGTGAGAGTGTCATTAGGAAACGTATCAAAAAATGGATCCAGCTCATCAAAGCTGGAACTTTTCTTGAGCACTGCACCCGCTATTACTTGTAGTTTGTTATTAGGCATTTATTTTATTTATTCATTTATTTTTATTAACAATTATCAGCCAGTGGTTTGTTTGAACTTCTGTCGCTTTAGACAAAATTGAAATTGAGATAAGGGATATAGAAGTTAGACAACGCTATTTGGAAAAAATGATGTGTCTTAAATCCGATGACGAATTATTTACAAAAAATACTGCCGCCACCGGGATTCGAACCTGGACCTCACGACTGCAAGGGTACGGGTTTTAACTTCTACCGAAAATATAGTTTATCACTTGGAATCACAAAATATACTATCTGACGCCCAGCATGGGTTTCGTAATGCTCGCTCATGATTGACAAACTTGCTGACGGTATTAAACGATTTAAGCCAAACGGTTGACGCAGGAGACAGTGTGCACGCGTGCTGTGTGGATATATCGAAAGCTTTCGACATAGTTGATAACTTCCTGTTGCTACAAAAGCTGAAACAGATTGGTATTGACGGGCAGCTACTCGTATGGTTCGAAAGCTACCTCAATGGGCGCAATGCAACCGTTCGAGTTAACGGGGTACAATCACGAGCCATTAATACTTCCAGTGGTGTACCACAAGGTTTCGTTCTCGGTCCAGTGCTTTTCTTAGTTTACATCAATGATTTACCTGAGAGGCTCTCATGCAAGGTAGTTCTTTTTGCGGATGGTGTTAAACTTTGGATGCGAATAAAATCAACTGCAGACTGCGTAAAACTGCAAAGTGATTTCGATGCACTACACGAATGGTCAGTTAGAAATAAACTGCCGTTCAATTTTCAAAAATGCAAGTTACTGCAAATCGGTAAGCCCTTTCAGTACGAATATCACTTTGGGCAGACGATTTTGAGCTGGACCGAATCGGAGAAGGATCTTGGAGTATGGATATGTGGCAGCCTAAAGAACAGCGTGCATTGTGAGGTCATTTACAAACGTGCTTCAAAGCTTCTAGGTATGCTACGACGGATCTTCAGAACCTTAACGCCTGTAACGTTGCCAAGCATCATGAAGACTTACTTAATTCCCACAATGGAACATGCATCGCAAGCATGAACTCCGTGGATGAAAAAAGATATTTTTTGCTTGACAGGATGTATAATCGTGCAACTAAACTCGTGCGTGGTTTTTGAGACCTTACATGCGAGGAAAGGTTGAAAAAGCTGAAGCTTCCTGTAAGAGACATGTTAAGTGTCGTGCAGCTTTGAAATTCTTCTTTTTCCTTTCTACTTCCGACTTTTATAAAATACTGATTTTTGTGACTTAAATTTGGTTTTGTTTATTATTTCTTTATAATTAGGATGGTAAACCTTACTTTTTGTAATTGTCTTATTGGAACTCTTTTGTCCATTGTTATTGTCTATTAATCTTGTTAATAGAACCGTCGTAAACTCGAATCATTGTTTTGAATAGTTGAACTAAGAAACGGGTGGTCTACGCGTTAAACAGCGACTTTAGACGTTACACCCCTTCAACGTAGACTTCGAAGTGACGTTATCATTAATTACAAAATATTGAATACTCCAGATCATCCACTGAAACATTTGTTCAAATACCGTGAATCAGGAATTACACGCAGCCACTCAGCGGCACTACAAATTCCCCATTCCCGTACTAATTGTCGCCGATATTTCTATTCGGTACGTGTCTGTTTCCTGTGGAATGCCCTTCCCGAAGCAATTATTACCTCTCCCTGTATCCAAACATTCACTCGAGACTGGACCTTAACGTGGTGCGATGGTTTGTGTACCTCTATGACCCATTGAGCTATACTGGGTGTTGCTCTCCGAGCACCTTCAGAGTCACTCATACCAGGAAGGTCAATGGATAGAGGTCAGACGAACACGGTCTCAACCTAACCCGCTGCCTTGTGGGTCAGGCTTTTTAGCCAAAGGCTTTGGTCGAGAACCCTAATTGATCTCCTGTCTAGGCATGGGTGACCTAGCAGTATCTCAGCCCGCATACAACCATGACTATGACTATTACTACGAAACCCAATTCCATAGTGCATCGGCCGTCGCGCACGATAAACAGGGTCGCCTTACCTGCTGCATACAGCAGAGCGGCTAAGCGAAAACAAGCTACTACTGGCCCTAGTCTTCAAACTGTTTCCGACCCTTCCCCTCCCTCATCCACTCTTGACATTTCTCCGTCTGTCAATCCCAGCTTTAGAAAAGACCGCGCTGAACATGTTGGAACATTTCCTGTTCGCGAATTTGCAGATCAATTTCTGAAACCACGGACCTCTGCTCACATCGGAGCCATGAATGTCAGAACTCTCAGACAAATAGGCCAGCAAGCTGCATTCTCTCTTACCTTAGATAG
Organism: Atriophallophorus winterbourni; assembly: GCA_013407085.1. Taxonomy (NCBI): domain Eukaryota; kingdom Metazoa; phylum Platyhelminthes; class Trematoda; order Plagiorchiida; family Microphallidae; genus Atriophallophorus; species Atriophallophorus winterbourni. The sequence goes on from JACCGJ010017233.1 coordinate 34,214, forward strand.
TCTATCTATTGATGTTTGCTGTTTATCGGAAACGCGCTTATATGATCCGTCTATAATTACTGAACTTACTGCCCCAAACCTTTCAACTCGTTACTTTTTGCGCTGCTCTGGTGATTCTGTAGCTGCCATCTCAGGACAGGCGGGTGTTGGTGTAGTGCTGAATTCGCGTGCCGAATCCTGTCTACTCGATTGGATTCATTGCAATAGCAGGATGTGCGCAGTTAGATTAGCCACTAATATTAGACCAAACTTAAAATCTTCTAATCAGAGATGCTTGTTTATTGTAGCAACTTACGCTCCGACTAACACGAATTCTGACGACGAGAAGAACGCCTTTTACGACGATGTTTATGCTCTTTTGCGACGTGCAAAAAGCTCAGATATCGTTGTCTTAGCGGGAGATATGAATGCCAGACTGAGTCGCTTAGATGCATCGGAATCACAATTAGGTGGTATGTTTGGTCTTGAAGGCCAGCGCACAGATAATGGTGAACGGTTTATACAATTCTGTGCACAATCTCGATTATTCATTAGCAGCACCTCCTTTCGCCATAAAAGATGTCAATGTGCCACATGGCGCTCGCCGGATGGAAGCCAACCTTCGGCCCAAATCGACCATATCGCCATAAGTGCTCGCTGGAGAGGTTGCATTGAGGACTGCCGCTCCTTTTGGAATACCTGTATAGATTCAGATCATGCTCTTGTGCGATGTAGGTTCTCGTTAAAGTTCTCCGGTACGAAGCCTTCGAATGGGAAACGCATTGTGGTCGAAAAATTCTCTCTGCCTGCAGTTCAAGACATTTATAGGACCACCTTGAGGAACTCACTCACAGTTGCTCCGTGTGCAACTGCCCATGAAAGGTGGAACAAAATAGCTGGGATTATGCGAGCCGCCGCAAAAACAGCCTGTGAGACTACACAATCAACCCAAAAGTCCCACTGGATTTCACAACGCTCTATAGAAATTCTTCACCAGCGGTGCCAAATACCACACGGTACTTGGCATAATACAGAGCGTAGACGCGTGAGGAATGAACTTGAACGGAGCTTAAGACTAGACAGAGAAAAGTGGTGGCTAAATAAGGTCGAAGAAATAGAAATAGCAAATAATGCGGGTAACGTGCGAAAACTCTACCAACTTATTCGATCGACCGGGCCTACGAAAAAAAGTGAGTGAGACTATCGCTGAATTAGACAGTACTCTTATCACTAATAAGAATCGCCGCCTCTCACGCTGGGCCGAACATTTTGAAGAACAGTTCAGCTGGTCGCCTGCAACAGAATCATTCCCTCACTTGATGCAGTGTGATCATTGGCCTGTTAGCGAAGATCCCCCTAATGATTTAGAAATTAAAGCATGTATCGAATCCATGAAACGATTCAAAGCCGCTGGCCTCGATGACATACCGCCTGTTTTGTTCAAAGAAGGTGGCCAGGTCCTAATCAACACATTAGGCGATCTCCTCCGTGAAGTATGGTTGTCAGAATCCGTCCCTCCGAGTTGGGGCGAATCGGTTATCATACCTATATTTAAAAGAGGTGTGCGAAGCTCATGCTCTTATTATTATTATTACTATTATTATTATT
>JACCGJ010017235.1:0-42946 GCA_013407085.1 Atriophallophorus winterbourni
ACCAGAATCCGAAGCTCTTGTATAGACTTGTAAACTATAGAACGAATATTAAACCAGGAGTCTTTGCCCTGAAAACGTCGTCCGGCTTCACAGAATCCATAAATCAGACCGCTGACCTGTTAGCAGACTTTTATGCCGGAGTTTTTGCGCCGAAATCCATGGAGCCTGATCAGGAACCAATCGTTCGACTTGACCGACCGACCTTGAGTGAAGTATTGATTACTCCGATGGTGGTAGCGCAGCACTTACGAAAATTAAACGTAAAGAAATCTCCAGGACCAGACGAGATAACTCCAAAGCTGCTCAAAACCTGTCATGCGCAGCTATCTGAACCTCTATCTTGCATGTTTAATAATTTGCTCCAAGCTGGCGTAGTGCCACAAGACTGGAAACTGGGACAAATAATACCCATTTACAAAGGTGGTTGCCGTTCTGATGTTAAAAATTACAGGCCGGTGACCTTGCTGTCTTCGGTATCAAACGTTTTTGAGCGAATAATAACCGCAGAAATCGTGCGACATCTGGAAACGAATCAACTTTTGGCAGTTGCCCAACATGGATTTCGCAGAAATCGCTTTTGTCTAACAAATTTGCTGACAAGCTTAGACGATTGGACGAGGATTGTAGATGCGGGGGGCTGTATTCATGCGTGCTACCTGGACATTTCTAAAGCGTTCGACAGAGTTGATCACAATTTACTCTTGAACAAGCTAAAGAAACACGGTGTTGTTGGAAGACTATACGAATTGCTATGAGATTACCTCAGCATCAGACACATCCGAGTTGGTGTGGACGGCCTATTATCGAGGAACATCGATGTCACTAGCGGAGTTCCACAAGGCTCAATGCTTGGACCAATACTGTTTCTAGTCTATATGAACGATATACCACTACCAAATGATAGTAAGATGGTTTTGTTTGCTGACGATATAAAAGTATGGAGGCAAATCAGAAATGCTGACGATTGTATCTTGCTGCAAAACGATTTGAGTGCTTTGTTCATCTGGTCCTCTGAAAATAAACTGTCATTGAATATGCAAAAGTCGAAGATGATTCAGATTGGTCGTGACCTTGGCTTTTCTTATCCACACAAGCTTGGCGACATAAACCTTGAGTACATCGAAGAAGAAAAGGACCTCGGTTTCTGGATTTGCAGTAGTTTAAAAAATAGTCTACAATGCGAAGCCGTTTAAAAAAGCGCGTCTCGGCTGCTCTGTATGTTACGGTGGATATCTAGACGTTTTTCCACGGAGTTTTCCTATCATGAGGAACAGATATATACACCCGGTTCTAGACAATGCTGTGCAAGCCTGGACTCCACGGCTCCAAAAAGCCATCTTACTCCTGGATCGCATATACCGGAGAGCTTCTAAGCTTGTTATTGGACTCGAAAATATGCCATTCGCCGGGCGACTCAGGCGAATGGAAATGAGGGCACTTGCAAAAAGGAGAATGCGATGTGATCTCATCCTCGCATACAAAATACTCACTACTGTTTCCCACCCACTGGATATATTATTCCACCTTCGAACTTCCAGCAACAGCCGTGGCCATGGTTGCAAGTTGGAAATATCACATTCCAAACGGAACTGCCGCAGGTATTTTCATTCGGTACGTGTGTGTTTTGCTTGGAATTCCCTACCTTCCGATTTGGTAAGCTCAAACAGTTTATCTATATTCAAATTAAAACTTGATGATTATATGAGAGCTAATCCGAATTTTGCCTCAAACTATTAATAAGCTATCATCGTCCCATTGATTTTGATTTTATTTGTACCTATATTTCCACCATGTGGTTATTGTAATGTTAATAGCTTTTTCAACCATAAATCTTGAATCTTAATTCAAGGCTCAATGAAAAAGTAAAGTGACCGTAACATACATTTCCTACCGACATTCCCTGTCAAACGTGAAATAACTCACTCCTGCTTCGAACCACATGGATCAAAACATGAATGTACGGCTTATTTAAATTTTATACGTTTTGTTATCGGCCTCCTTCGGTCGATGTCGACCATGGATTTTCAACACAAGCGTCTGTCGGCTTCGTGCTTTACAGCGTCTCCGATGATTCACAGTCCCGTTTGGAAGCAGCAATCATCTCCCGTAGCGCTCATACGACCGGCGACTGACGGCGTAATCTACGATTCGGCAGCCGAGAGATGTTTCTACGTCTTCCTCAGTTGGAGATGACGCTTCACACGTATGTTTCTATAGTATCTATATAGCTAGTATTCTTGAAGATAAGTTTGCTGTATAATTGGAAGAAATTTGTACACAGTCTGTTAGAGCATTTTTTGTTGGTGCTTCGCTGGCGACATAAAGGCTTTTTCTGGACAGAAACAACGAGCATCACTAAGTAGTACTCCATCCATCACTTACACTTGACCACACCACAACGTCAAGCCACATAAGCAAGACCAGGATCAGTTGGTTGATTCGCTTGAAATGGTGTGTGTTCGCGTTACGCTGATACAACTGGACGTGGTTGAGGTCAGTCGAGACTGTGATTCACATGCTACCTCCAACGGATGAGATCAAACGGTTTGAAATTGTATGTGAATCAGTAGTACATGTACGTTCTGAGGCCAATTTATAAGTGACCAAAACAACGCATTCTCGGTAAGTAGTCTCGTTTGGATGTCACGGAGCCACAGCTTGAGAACCACAGGCTCAACTTGTGGTGTTGGTCTGAATTTAATGACATCCGATCTAAATGTTCCACAGCTGTAATCGTACCTAAATATTATTCAAGCCAAGGCAGCAAGAAGTACGATACACCAGTCGATCATAAATATTTCTGTACTTAATCAGAAACCGTTCTATGGTTGTTCGAGCCATATTAAACAATGCCTATGAAATCCAACTTTTCATTATTTAAAAGCCATGACTAACAACAATATGGCAAATTTTCATAGTGATGGAAAAAACAGCAGTGCAAAGCTTTTTGTGTCAAAGGAGGCCCACATTGAAAAGGAATGTCATTGCTATTTGAAACGAAGCTGACAATACCACATTGATGATGATTAATGGAAAACTTTAGAAAGCCTATTGTGATAAATTCGTACGAGTTTGAAACATCATGTGATGGATCAACGAATACTGTATGCATCCGACAATTGTGTGATGCTATTTGTTTGAATTAAACTCGATAAATATGCCAGCGTAATGACGGTAACTTTTGTATATTATTACAACCCTGTTTAGTTTCTTGTCACCGATCTTGAATTTTAAGCCTTGAACCAAACCGCCACACACCAGTGCTGAAAATTTAGTTCAGTACATCAAGACTGATACTTCCATTCATATCATAACCTCAATTGATGTTTGTACTCATTCCATTGTGCAACCACGTAAATCATTTCAAGCAATCTTAACTCCTAGATTTGATTTTAACATCCAAAGTAGCAGCAGTTGAGTAAGTGCAGTATCATAGTACTCTCGGGTTAAGTGACCGCCTCGTGTTGTTCTTAGAATTCTTTTTCATTTCCATGAAGGCACCCAATGATGCCAAACTCATGAGAAATGTAATTACTTTGTCCTTCGCGGAGCATTCAATAAGCTGGACAATAGGAATCTCGATCTAACGAATCAAGAAACTCGATGTTGAGCCTTGTAAGATGCATCGGTAAAAATATAGACGAGAACTAACTCTATATCCCGAAAAAACTAGAACATATTGTTCCAAACTTCGAAGCTGCATCCAAAATTTGGCAAGGGGTACACATAATATGGAGTAAGCATAACACTACCTTCCGATACAACACCTGAGCAGGAAGCATCGAGAACGATAAATGCAAAGCCGTGTTTTTTGAATAATTGCATTTCAACTGTTCAAGCGAAGATATCCTTAGACGTAGAAGAACGTCGTCTGCAATCGAACGATATTCGATTCGTCAAGGTAGGTCAATCGAGCCCCGTGTGACGAGGACTATCACGTCGTAGCGGTTGGCACAAAATCGATAGCTAAATCTCATCGAAGTGACAACCGAGACAGACACGTTTCAAGACTGTGTTGTGGTTGTTTGATTTGCCTATATTAGATAGGCGTGTGTTTTGATATTTGTCTTGTGCGTCATAAAAGCCTTTGACCAATCGGCTATCTCTTGTGTTGTGGGATCAGTTGATGAACGTGATTGGAGATTAGAAAGGTTGATCGCAGACACGAATCAAGACGCAATCGATGTGCCTGCGTGCAATGCCGGACCGATGACCCTAATGTTGCGATAAGTATCCACAAGCTCGCCAACTGTCATGGCTGGCCTCTTCCCCACCCGTTACAATAGGATCACTCGAATAGACATTTCCTGGTATCATTTACGAAAAATCCGAAATAATGTCACGTCCTTAATTCGCGGAGTTAAACAACGACATCATTGATAATAACTGATAAAACGGATGAAAAGACAGCCTAGTATACTCTACACGATCGTAAGCAACGCAACTAAGGTTAAACCGGTGTTTTTTTCTATTTAGAAAACCGATGCATTAACAGATAGTGTCATGGATGCACCTGATGCTTTTGAAAATTTTTATGCGCAAGTCATTTGTCCGAAATTGTGTCATTGCCAACATCTTTGCCAAACTCGATAGCAGTGGGAAGCTTTAGTGATGTCTACGTGAAGCCTACGGTTGAGCGAAAGCATTTACGCAGGCTAAACGTTAACATATCTCCAGGGGAAGATGGAATGACGTCAGCTATTCTGAGGTCAATTGAGCTGAAGTTTTCTGGCACACTGTGATTTAGTTAAACGCTCACCAATCACTGGAATCGTACTAGCCGACTGGAAAACTGGAGATACTACACAAATCTATATATGGGCAGTCGTTTGGACCTGGCCAATTATCGCCCTGTGCCGCTTCGTTCAGTGTTTCCCAAAGTATTGGAATGCTTAGTGTGCGAAAGTGTTATCAGACACATTGAGAGACATGGAATAAATTCTCAAGCATAACATAGATTTACAAAAACATGTTCATGCTTGACTCACTAGCTGACAAATTTAAACGCTTGGACTCTAGCATTAGACGATGGGAGTTGCGTGCATGCCTGTTACTTAGACATATCTAAAGCTTTCGATCGTGTACATCACTATTTACTAGCTGCAAGATGTTGGTGTCACTGGAAATATGCTTGCTTGTTTCACAAGTTACCTGTCTGAACGCAGAGCGAAAGTTAGAATGGAGGGCGAAATGTTTTGAACTATTGACATCACGAGCGGTGTCCCGCAAGATTCAGTACTCGGTCCTATACTGTTTCTAATATTTATAAATGATCTACCGAAATTGATACGATGTAAACTTGGTTTTTTCGCCGATGAGGTAAAAATTTGGGATACAGGTCAACTCTGTTGAGGAAATCAGACCAAAATAAGCTGCACCATTGTTCACTTAAAAGTAAGCTGTCTTTAATATTCACCAGTGTAAAATGTTACAGGTTGAAAAACACTTCCCGTTCACAAACGCGCTTGGCAGTCACACGCTTAAGAAGGAATACATCGGAGAAAGATCTTGGTATCTGGGTGTGCGAGAGTTGATAAAACAGTGTAAAACGTGCATGTAGCGGACTCAGCGTTCTCGGACATTATCCACTGCACTCATTTACAAAGGTACCGCGAAAGAATGGGCACCATGGTTGGAAAAAGACACTTAGCTACTCAAAAGGAATTATCATAAGACAATTAAAATGGTTACCGGGTTGTATAAACTACCCTTTGAGCAGCGACTGACTAGTCTCGGACTGCGCATCCTAGTTGACCTAGTTCTGACATACCGAAAAGCCATACGGCGTCGCACCCGCTCAAGATTCAAGATTTATGGTTGAATAATCTATTAACTTTACAAAATCCATAGAGTCGAACTATCGGTACAAATGTATGTATGTATGTATGTATGTAGAACGTGTACAAATGATATTGCGTCTTCACCGAACAAAATGATATTCAAAGAAACGTTACTTCCTTTTATGTCGAATAATATTGTGTTGGTCCCAGTTTATTGGCTTCCATTTTACACACGCACTTAGAAAAACAAATTTACCCAAACATACATTTTCGGTCGAAATAACCCCACTTCATGTCAAACTTGGAATAAATTTCCCCCCCCTGGAAACACATGGATTCGTTTAAATTTTATACTCACGTCCTATGGTACTGTAGAGCTATATGCTTTTTTCACCGTTGTTGTGACCAACGCCATGTGTGTCTGTACCGCAGTGACTACAAACTTTGGACTATTGTGATTGGTTGAATATTAGCCATTCCTTAGCCCGATATCATTAATTGTTGTTAATCCTCGGAAGGATACAATTATTCATAGATGATATGCGGGTAAAAAGCTATGCACCCACAAAAATGTACATCGGGTAGCATGGTAAAAAATATCAAAATATTGTTAGCGATTAATGTTAAACGTGAAAAACATACTTCTCCTTGTCACGTGCCTGTGTGTTCTTACGAGAATAAATTGGCGTCGTGAGATTTTTCGGATTATTTATAATGAATTCGTACGTTGCTATTTGGACGAATGTTAACTGTCCTCCCCCTCCAGATTCATGGATTACATTGAAAACCGTATTTCTGAATTAGGTTGAACTACTGGAATTCTACATCCCAAACACATGTTCGACCGGAAAACCGCATTAGCATTGTTACAAAATCATTTGGGTCCTGAATGACAAAGACAATATGATATCCATGATTTACGCAGCAAAACTACGCTCAATGAAGCATTTACTGTGCTGTATAAATTGCTGGGTGCGTAGCAGAATCTTTATGCTGCACGAATCAAGTTCCCTCGAATTATTCATCAGGCTGGCGAAAATTTTGAATGATATATTTCGCGATTGACGCAAGCAGTTCGCTTGTGTGACTACGCTAGTGTACCAGCTAGGATATTCGAGGAGGTCCTTTTCATAAAACAATGTTTTTCAGAGGTATTTAACGCTCCAAAATACGCGAAATGCTTTTAGCTCAAGATCCACACAGGCTCACTTGGGCAAACGTTTGTGACATTGCTCGGATTCAGGAAGAACTAAAGGTTGAATTTGCTTTGTTTCCTACCGTGGAAGATGTAACCCGAGTCGGACAATTGCTAAGTCACAAAACTGCTTCGCAATCGAAGAAACAATGCTACGACTGTGGAAATCAGAATCATCGAGCGTATGATCCAACATGCTCGGCGCGTAATGTAAAGTGTTATAAATGTGCTAAAAGTGGTCATTTTGCCGTCGTGTGAGCTTCGTCGCTGAAACTAACCTAATGGCCAAAACACGCTCACATGGACGGATTACTCTATATTATAATTCAAGGTAATTCAAGGTTTGTAATGGCTTAGAAGCCAACAAGCTTAACAACAACCATAGGATGGTAAAAATGGAGATGTAAGTCTATAAACAAGATAAGGACTTAGATTAAGCAGTATATAAGTGTTCGGGAAACGAATAATTCCATAAAAATCCGTCTAATTTCGTTTTAAAGTCATGCAAGCTAGTGGAGTGAGCAATGGTTAAACGTAAACTGTTCAAAGTTAAACAGACACAGGACAGAGTAAAAAATACCTTGTACAGTTCAGGCGGGAATGGGGTACCACCAGCACATATTCATGGGTCCGATAGAATGTTTTCGCAGTGAGTTTCCTATTATCGCTACACTTTAACTTGACTTACTTCCCCTGACGTTCGAAAAATACCATTACGCTCACATGGTACGGATACATTTGTTTATGTGGAACTTCACTCTGCCTCGCCCATAACAATAATTCCATATAACATTTATGAATTGCATTTCGAAAACGTACCTATACTCCCTATACGCTATAGCTTTCAAAGTTATTCACTTTCGTCAGTTAACTTACGGGGATACATGCTACTCGATCTTAGTATCGAAGATTCTGGCTCCATTAACACTGCGGTATACATTACCAAGCTGAATTTGAGGGCACTGTTAGGCACAAACGCAATGATAGCTCACGTAGTATCGCCGTCAGTAGAACGAATGCCCATCGCAGCTGTTTCACGAAATTGCTGCAATTCATTTCCAAAGCCTTTCTTAGAATGTGTTGGCAGTGTTCCCTAAGGTCAAAATCAGATACGGCTCTAACCAGTGGAAGCGTCCATTCAATCAGTTGCTTATTGCATGCACACATGGTTAAAAATCGCGGTCAAGATAATGGCACCGTTTGTGACGGCCCCCATTAACAAACATTTTCTTTTTGTTGATACCTGTCATTACAGCAAATGGCCCGGGGTCCATATATGCGGATATGTTACTCCTCACTTACTCATCAGTTGGTTGAAACATGTTTTCTCCCGGCTTGACCTCCCCGAAGAAATCGTGACTGACAATGACCGACAATTTACCGGCCAAATGTTTAAATCATTTCTTTTAGAGAAGGTTATACGACATGCATACAATGCACCTTGCAATCCCTCTGCTACTGGGATGGTGGAACGATTGAATCGATCGCTAAAAATATCCAAGGTTGACAATCGGTTGAAGATGATTGGGAAGACGCAGTTATCAATAAGTTATTTGCCTATAGAACATGCCAACATCATGTTACGGGCCAAACCTCTTCTGAATTGTTGTATGGCAGACCGATCAGAACAAAACTAAATGCAAAACATCATTTGTCCTGTAATCCCACAGCGGATAAGTTGCAGAGAAAAGATGCCTCTCATGCTCCATATGCAAAACAGTTATACGTAAAGAATGAGAGCAGTGATATTCATTTTCACCGAGGGGATGATGTTCTGACCAACCACATGGACATGCCCGGTAACTGTGTCTGTACTTCTGTGACTACAAACTTTGGACTATTGTGATTGGTCAAATATTACACATTCCTTTGTCCGAGAATATTAATCATTGTTAGTGTTTCGCAGAATACAATTTGGCCTGTGTGTTCTTACTGTTGTACAACAACCATAAATCTTGAATCTCTAAAATTATATCCACTATATAAATTTGTGTTTCAAGGTGAGCTGTAATGGCCCATGGGAATTAAATAGCACGATGCATTCCTCTGTGATTTGAAGAAACTTGAGCATAAAAGCACTGATATTGTGGATGTTCGAAATGCATTAACGATGAGTGATAATCACGCGCTTTGAAATGATATGCAGAACATTACCCTTCAGCACAACACAAGAGCTAAAAGCGCCTACATTTCCGATCACGACAATTGTGAACTCGTAATATTTCGGGTTTCGGGGGGATTGCATTAAAACGGTCCGAACGACAACATCTTCGGTAGTATGAGAAGATGGACAACGTCAGCTACCATCAAACGATACACAATTTGTCAATATCGGTCAAACGAGCACTGGGTGTCGACGGCTTGAATTGTTCCGGTTGGTACGAAATCGATCGACAACCGGGAAAGACATGTTTTAGGATCAGTTTTGTGGCTGTTTGATTTGCCTATATAAAATAAGCGTGTGTTTCAAGGTTTACTGAGCCAGATCTTACTGTCTCCACCTGATGACGGCAAACAGCCAGAAACCGGTAGTGGAGTGTAATTTCGGGGGATGTGAGCAACACAATACATTAAGCGAGACCAAAGTATTGTAGTGCTCACATCCCCATCCCTTACACACCACTACCGGTTTCAGGTTGTTTGCCATCGTCACGTGGAGACAGTAAGATCAGGTTCAGTGAGCCTTGAAACAGTGGGAAAGCGGTAAACAAAGTTATATTTGTATGCCACTTTTATATAGGGTTCTTACAAAGAACCACGATGTTCAAATACAGAATCACAAAGTGATTCCTGGCCAAGCGAGTGTTTCGTTATTAGTCTTGTGCGTAATAAACGCCTTTGTCCAATCAGCTTTCTCTTGTGCTGTGGGATTCGTGGTTGAACGCGATTAGCGGTGCACAGGTTGACCTCAGTGATGAATCGAGAGACAATCAATGTGTGTGCGTGTGTTCAACGCGGATGGTAACACGGATACTATTGGCCCGATGGCACGAATATTGCGATTAGTGACCTGATGTTCGCCAGTTTCCATTTCTGGTCTCTCTACCCACCCGCTACAATATGAATATACGCAAATCAAACAATTTCTGGTGGTCCCTCTTAACCAAAATACCTTGCCGGTACAAAACGTAAACTTTCATTTAAATGGCGTATTGGATTACAATTATCATACGAGAACTTTTTAAACGGAGCGCCGTTTAGCATACGTCCGTGGATTATACCGCGCAGGTGTGGGCACCTTTTTCTTGAAGAATATTGTGCTACTCGAGAGGATTTAACACAAGACTGCCAAAATGGTTCCCATGTTGTTTAACGGTTATACAATATATATAAAACACATTTGCATGTATCTCCTTCACACAAAACACCCCACGACCGGTTTCGTGCTGTTTGCACTCATCAGGTTGTGAAGGAAATGCATGCAAATCCACAGAACTCACACACCTATTACAAGCGAACTTCCAAGTTTCAAGCGCTTGCGGATCCTGATCCTACTGTCCCTACCTGCATAAGGAGATGCACGCAAATGTGTTTTATATTTATGGTCATGGTTTTAAACCCAGTCTACTTGAGTGGGGGCTCATGTGATTGGACAGGTTGGTCGTACCAGCCTTACCCAACAGTGGCATACAAGCGCAACTTGGTTATACAATAGATTATACGATAACCTATCATTTGAGAATTTTCGGGCGCAGGCACATTCGAGGTGACCTAGTGCATACGGTGTTCCCCCACTCACACACCTATTTAAAATTGCTTACTGTATCCCGTCACGTATTACTATTCAAATAGCACCACCACACTTATACTGTCTGTTTTATCTCCAATTCTTTACCATTATCATCATCGAGTGAAATGATTTTCAAAGAATAGACAAGAGATTGTCTGCTGAATAACACTGTGCTTCTCTCAGTTCCATGATGCGCTTGTTTTCCATTCTTCCACTGTTTCAAGCGCATGCGGATCCTGATCCTATTGTCCTGACCTGATGAGTGCAAACAGCACGAAAACTGTCGTGGGGTGTGTGTGGGATAGAAATTAATGCAAATGAGATTTTTATCCATGTTTCTGCTATACAATTTACCTAAACATACATTTCCGACCAATATTTTCTTCGCATTATTTTATACTATGAATTACTTTACTGCCCATGGATCGAATTTCATGCCTATATCCTATATCATTTTACAGCTATCTCCATATTTGCCATAAATCTTCTATCTTAATTCCGATGCGGATACAGTTCAGCAATATATAGCATGTGGCGTAAGATGTATTTCTTGGAAGCTTTTTTTCAGAATCCGTATTTTCGCAATATTTGTTGGATATTCTAAAATGGTAGCATATCACGCATCCAGTTTCATAGTTTGATCCGAACTGCTTCACCGGCACACCACGATTAGTCATTTTGAGTGAACTCACGCCACTCCACAACATTAGATCCGTGACTCAGTCAGCTGATTAGTCTATCGATCGATCCTGCTCACCTTCGTTTGGTGAATGGCCCCCTTTTTTTAACACATTTTCGTAAATTCAAATGCTGATGCAGTGGCAGGTTGGGACAGTTGAGTGCGCTGTTCCGCTTCAGGTAAGTTGCTTTTATATTTTGTCTGATTAACCATCAGTTTTACACACTAGTTTTATGATTGTATTTTTTTGTGTATATACTTTAATTGAACTCAGACTACTAGTTATTCTAAATTAAAACGAATAATACCTTGATTTTGCTTGGAAATCATGCTCAATATTTTCGTGAAAATGTCATTCTACTGGGTATCTCACGTTGTTTTATTACGAAAATGATGACTGTTCATTCTGAACTTGCAACTATTGTAATCCGCGAATTGGGTTCGAAAGATGTAAGCACCCCAAAACCGTAGATGCTTTTTGCTGATCAACTTCATAGAGTCGATCGTTGAAAGTGAGCTGCGCCAAATCGTTTTACCACAGGCTTCACAGTATCCCATCATTTATTGTCTAAGTATTTTACAAATTATTAGTGACATTTATTTTAACATTATGACTCTCAGCTCCACTCCACTTGATGCTCTTATTCGTATTCACCTTAACATTTTAAGAAAACTTGACATTGTTTTCGTTAACAAATAAAATCAGTTAACAATGCTATATACTTGAAAACCACTATAAAAATAGGGTTTGTACAACGAACCATGATGTTCAAATACAGAATCACGGAGTAATTCCTGGTCAATTGCTCAAAAGACCAATATATTTTTGGTGCAGGGGTATATGAGCACCACGAAACCCCATGAACGTTTGAGAATCTTTCCAACATCATCTTTATCTCATTATATAGTGACGTGCTTCATTGATGAAATAGACTTGATTGAACACGCTTATGAACGGCTGGTTTCCCCATAAAGTAATCAATTTAACCTTATTAGATTCAACCTATTCAGCGTTCATTTGGTCAATACTCTTCAGAAATACCTATACAATGTGCTAGTGTAGCGAGGGAGAGGGAATAGATTTTTTCATGTCATTCCTATGTTGTTTACGCAAGCTTCATGACACTCAATGGGCAATAACCACGTGACCAACCCTCGTTTCACTGCCACTTTATCATTCTGTTCCGATTCATCCCTGAGGTCAACCTCCTCTGCGCGAATTACGTTCACCCACGAATCCAACAACACCAGAGAAAGCCTTGTTGCCAAACGCGTATATTACGCACATAAACAAATCATGTAACACGTATTTCCCGCTTGTCAATTGTCTCTCCCGATTGGTCAATCGATTTTGTACCACTCTTGGTCTACCTTGACGAATTGTATGTCGTTCCATAGCGCTTGACGTTGTCCATCGACTAGTGGGTGCGAAACGTGGAGAAGGGGGGGGGCGGCGGTTGAGGTGCTAGAACATGGAACGCGATTTGGCCTCTATTGAGTTGATTGACATTATGAATGGGACCGTCTAATCAGGTGGGTGCCGAGAATCAGCTGGCAGAACAACGAGAAATGCAACGAGAAATGAAGTCAACACAATGTAACGGGTGAATTGAGCTACGTTTGATATAGCTGGAAGCTATCATGTACAATAAAATTGCTGTTGACGAACCGTCACTGAGACTCTGAGGTCTAAATCTATAGAATAGATAACGACTCAATTACACTAGGAAGTCAATGAGGAAGTCAAACTTTGGTAGGCACAATGTGACGCCCATCTTGGAGCTGAGGAAGAGCTAATAGTGCTTCTGAATGTAGATTGGACCAACTACGTGCAAGCGCCGCTGATCGATCAAGTACTGCTTATTACTGTAAATGCTTTGAGAGAGAATACTACTTCGGCGTGTATAATCTTTTGGAGCATTGTGCGGCATGAGATCTTGATGCACTTGTTCATCGGTGCATCCACGGTAAATGTCGACAGAAGGACGACAACAGTAACGGTATTCTTTCATAATCTCTCGAAATTAGCCCCAAGATATTTTATATTGATACACTCCCTGAGCTTACCCTCGGATCCGTACCAGCGTACGTTTCACGCAAAAGTAGTATGCTTTTAATGTAGTCTGATCAACACATTTTGACCGCACGATTAAAAAGCATTGTTATATCTCCCGAAGGTATGATTTAAGAGATCACCGCGGCGATTTTTCACAAGCAGGAAGCACGGTGATTTCACGTATCTATAAACAGCATCTCTAAACTAGGGCAACGGATCGCTTAACAAGTTTAGTTCAGTCATCTTTTTTCTGGTGTAAGTTTGAGGTGTACGAATGACCTTATAGACAATTTCATAGTTGCGATAATCATTTATGCGCATAATTACCGGTCATAGCTGAAACTGAAGCATCCTAAATCTATATTTTCCGTCTGCAATATCAGCGTTTTCCATTATCTTTATTCTAGAGGCAGCTTGGGGGCAATGTGCACAGTCCACACACGTGAAGTCAAATACAGACCGAACGAATATCGTTTTGAGCAGAATAAGGAAGAGGAACAGCAGGAATGGAATCAACTGGACGAAGAAATAAAGGTGGGATAAATAGTTTTTAAATTTGAAAATGGCAATCGATATTTTTGAAAGTAATGAAATAACATAAACAAACCACTCAACGCGCGGGGGTACTAGCTCAAATGGTAGAGCGCTCGCTTAGCATGCGAGAGGTACTGGGATCGATGCCCAGGTACTCCAATGTTTTCGCTCGATCCGGATATCTAGTCCAGCGATTGAAATCAGGGCATTTGAAATCGCTACATACCATTTTAAATCAATTTAGATATAGCAATCGTTTGGAATATGGTTGGATATAATCTTTCCAAGCGTTCAATGTGAAAACAATCGTCTTTGGTTAAATATTTTGTCAACAATATTACTTGTTAGTAGTAAGATGTATTTTATCACAAGTTCAGGGAAGTCATTCGAATTATTGCATCAATGTATTCACAACTGCGCAAACATCATGGAACCTGGCGTTAAGTGCTAGGTAGAGGCGTAAAACTACTGTTAATCATATTGATAATTTTTCCACAACAAAATCCTTTGAGGCAACAAACTACTCAACAAAAATCAATTGATTACATGTTTTTTGTTTGAGTCAGCAGGTTGTGTTTGATTTAACACGTAATAAACGTTCTCAACCGACGCAAACATAAGTCATTCTGTACAAATCTCATGTGAATTTTTCATTGCTTCGGAAAATCATTAGGTGATCATTTAATCGAATATTAATTGTTTGCTGAGTCGTATTAGAGTGGAAAACACACGTGGGTAGATGAACACAAGTTGTGCTTGTGTGGTATATGAACTATCCGTGTGACTTCGGCAACATTAGCAGCCTCAAAGATGAACGCGCCATAAAATTCAATAGATGAATTTCAAAAATATTGATATTTTGGTGAAACTGCAAAGTTGAATCTAGCCTAAAAGTGTAACAATCGTTTATACGGTTGTGACATTTTGACTGGAATCTACATCGAATATCTATCATTTGATATAGTCAACACTGTGTTTGGTTGCCTTATCTAACAGCAGTTTCAAACATAAAATTTGATTTTTATCAATCCATGGTCTAATGGTCGCCGAACCTAATCTCACCGTCTCATTTGAAAAAGGAAGGTAGTTGAGTCTAAAGGTGGTGGATGTGAGTAAAAGCGAAGCGCTTACTGTTGGCCATGGATAATAATACGTAACAGCATGTCTTCAATTTACGTCAAGATATCCGGTATTTGTTTGTTTCTTCGAGCTGCAACAATTCTAATCCATTGATGTTTACAATTCCATGAGGTATCTCGTTAGAGAGCTTCTAACTTACTACTGGTAAAAGGCAAACCACCAAGCACCCCCACTCATCAGAGTCCCGGAACTAACTAGACAAACGCTATCAGAAGAACAAAGCCATATTTCCCAACGTTTAGATCTTTAACGATTTCATTTCATTCACAGTGTGTGTTTCAAACAAAATGTAGTGCGGTTCTTTGCCTAGACGACAATTGGCAACTAGTCAGTCTCTCTGCAAGTTAGCCAATCAAATTCGCAATGCGGTTCGGCATTTGTTTATCTCAACTGTAGGCAGCCTTCGCTGGTAAACTCGAGTGATTCGCCGGTCTCCTGTGGCCGAATCGCTTACGGGTCCATCAACACACTCGTGCGTTCGTGTTGTTGCGCGCTGTGTAGCGGAGACAAACATCATTGATCGGTTTAGCCAAGTGCTATAGATACTGTTTGAAATTCAACTAAACTGTATGAAACTGGACAGATAGCATGCGCGAAACTTTCGGTATGTGTCACAATGTCTGGGTACGATTTTTAACATTTCGAACATACTCGGCGTTTCATTTTCTGGGCTACATGAGTCTACTTGAATTAACTCGTTTAAATCAGCAACCCATTTGTTCGCTTAAATATTGATTATTTCGATCGGTAGTTCAAATCAAGTTTGTACGTTTGAGATTTCGCAGCCTATGGGTCTCGTATTGACCATTTTATGTAACTTAGTTCATATTGTAATCCAGTGAACATGCTGATGGCTCACTACAAGTCTGAATCTTCGAAACCCCACTTACATAGCTACTGTGAATCGCCATCTACTCTGTACTCGATCGATAAATGTAAGCACGTGATGAATTTTGTGATCAATAAAAGGTTCACTCAAACAGGTCAACTCGACGCCCGTCTGGACTACAGTGACCCGATGTCCGACGCCGTAGTAACCTTGATGAATGCGGGTTATTTGATCAAATGTTGTCCCAATATCAGCCTGTGGTTCTGATCGAGTTTCTCTTTCTAAAAAAATCTATCCAAGCGATAGAACCTGAAATTTATCTGATTGTCAGCATATTCTTAACAGGTGCTTAAAACTAAGGCACCAGAACAAGGCGCTTATAAAAAACTAATTTACAAGTATAACATTGTTTATCATATTACCACTGATTCAAGGATCACTAAAACTGGTCTTACTGTCTTCTGCACCTGATGACGGCAAACAGCCAGAAGCCGGTAGTGGTGTGTAAGTGCGGGGGAAGTGAGCAACATATTGCTTTGGTCATCCATAAGCGCCTTGAGTGCCTGACGAAGAATCACTTTGTGATTCTGTGTTTGAACATCGTGGTTCGTTGTACGAACCCTATGCAACAGTGGCATACAAGTATAACTTTGTTTACCACATTACCACTGTTTCAAGGCTCACTGAACTTGATCTAACTGTCTCCACCTAATGACGGCAACCATACAGAAACCGGTAGTGGTGTGTAAGCGATGGGGATGTGAGCACCACAATATATTGTCAGGTTACATTATTAATCGTGATTCTCCCAAATATTCCAATCCCCTGGAATTATGAATCAAAAGGGGTGGTTTCTTTGTGATCGTTAATTCCCCCTATTTTTAATTCACAAGAACTGATACCGATACCGACTTCTCGACGATTATTTTTTTACTATTACGAATATTTTTTTAAAATGAAGGCTTCCGTGTGTTTGTCATACATGAAATTGTCGCTGCTGTTCCGTTAGCGATATTTTGAATATAGTTTCTTCTAATATCACGTCTTTCACTATTCGAAGATTGATTGTTTTTCATTATTGATAGAGTTCATAATTAGTTGCCTTCGGAAACATTATTAAATCGCTAAGCCTAGTATAGACGTTACTCGCATGTGCGAACCTAATCTAGTTGCGCGAATTGCAAAAGCCTTCACAGCCGAGTTCGGCAAGACAACCCCACTAGAATCGGCTTCAGAAAACTGGGAATCAATAAAAAGCTGCATATGCCGAGTCGCACTTTCTACTTTCGGTCCGAAGAAAGCTCGAACGAGCGACTGGTTCTAAACTAAAGCTTCTGAGATGACTGCTGTGTTAGATGAGAAACGGTCAGCATTAGTGTGGTTCAAAGGTATGCCAACAGATGAAAACTTACGAGTTCTAAGAGCAGCTAGAAATAAGGTCCAACAGACTGCAAGAGGATATGCAAATGACTATTGGATAGGAATTAGCCTTAGTATCCTAAAAGCTGCGGATACTGGAAATTTTCACGGCATGTATGATGGGATCAAGAGAGCCATTGGTCCAAACAAACTTAAAACGGCGCCCATTAAGTCTGTGTCTGGTAACCCGATTGTCGACAAAGCTCAGCAGATGGAAAGATGGGGACTCTAGGGACAGTGCGGATTTACCGCATGTACTTGAAAATGTCAAGCGGTTGCCGACCATTGAATATCTAGATACTCCTCAATAGGGCAATCGACCGCTTAGCGAATGGGAAGGCCCCTGGTGACGACAGAATTCCACCTGAGCTCATCAAATGCGGCAGAGCAGCAATATTACAACCTTTTCACTATTTGCTTTTTCAGTGCTGGATGGAGGAGTGTGTCCTACAAGAGATGCGTGACACAAAGATCATCACGCTTTTTAAGAATAATAGTGATAGAGGCGACTGCAACGATAACAGATGAATCTCCCTTCTCAATGTTGTAGGCAAATTGTTTGCTAAAGTCTTACAGATCCGGCTACAAGTTTTACCTGAATGAATTTACTCCGAATCTCAATGGGGTTTCCGCAAGGGAAGATCAACCGTTGGCATGATCTTCTCCCTGCTGTTTGTCGACGATGCAGCCTTTATTGCTCACTCCCAAGAGAACCTCCAGTTGCTAATGGATTGTTTTTCGTCGACATGCAAAGACTTTGGGCTAACAACCAGCATGAGCAAGACCAAAGTCCTTGGTCAAGGGACTGTATCGCCACCAATCATCACTGTTGGAAACTGTCAGCTTGAGCCATTTCACTTATCTTGGTTCAACCATTGCGGATAACCTATCGCTAGACACGGAGATTGATAAGCGGATTGGCGGACAGCTGTCATTTTGTCCCGATTGAACTCTCGTGTTTGGGGTAACCGCAAGTTGACTGTAAAGACAAAGATGATGGTATACAGCGCGTGCGTACTAAATGCTTTACTGTACGGCAGTGAAACCTGGACCACCCATGCAAGACAAGAACGGAAGCTGAATGCTTCCCATCTACGAAGCATCCGTCGTATCTTGAACATATCGTGGGTGGATAGTGTGACTGATACTGAAATGCTTTCAAAAGCTGATCCACAGAACATGTTCACTCTATTGCGACAGCGCCGCCTGCGCTGGCTTGGTCATGCTCTACAGAATGGAAAATGGTCGTATTCCGAAGATGTACTCTATGGTGATTTGCAAATAGAAAGTCGACGATTAGGCAAACCGCATTTGCTCTTGACCGCTCACATTGGAGGCATTGTGTAAAGAGTCGCCTGCGAGCTGGGGCAGATACAGCTCTTGGCTGCTGACGCAGATCATGCCGTCGGCGTGCACTGACGCCCTACAACCAGTTCTGCCTATCGTGTAAGCAACGAGAGAGATGTTCCTGTGAACCGGACTGTTTTTAGTCATTCAAAAAGCTGTAGAACATGAAAATTCATGAGATTGTGATGTACATCCATGGTCGACATCGACCGAAGGGAGGCCAACAAATATATATATATATATATATATATATATATATATATATATATATATATATATATATACTTATAATTAGGTTCGATGGTGTGGTACAGCATAAGCATATTATACCATAAATGCTCGAATCTGGCATCTTGAGTTCTATAAAGCTCATCGACTACTTACCCCGATCTGACTAACAACCCACACCCCTGACAACTAATTCTACTTGCGGTTTAGTATTCTACAATGTCCTCGTCTACCAACCAACCAACACAAAGTCAATGTTCACGTTGAAACTCCCGTTTAGATTTATCGTCAAACTGTTTGATTTCACTAGAAATAGAGCATCAGACACTTTGTATGAAAAATTCAAGGCCAAAATAATTAGTAGTATCGTAACGGTACATGTCCACTAATTTTAGCTGTGCTTGGAATCCGATAGAGCAGGCTTGAGTTATACACTCGCATGCGTTGGCTTCTTTAAACATTTTCTCTATGTAATCAATGTTTACTCTTGATGAATGTCTGGATAGAGTTTCTAATTTTTTCCTAAATACTCCCACCAAAAAGCGAAACTTCATTTATATAATATGGCGGGCTGCTATTATTTTGGTTATCGCAGATAAAACTGAGTAAATACCTTTAAGCAATCAACATAGCAGATAACCTTCACGCAATTTCCCTATCCACAAAACTACGCGCACGTTTAAAGGAATGTACCGCTTTGACTGTGATTACTTAGACTGAAAACTGTTCTAGTGAGTGATTGAATCAGTCGTAGTAGACTTCTAAATCATTTGTTTCATGGTTTCCTTTGATTTATTGGACACGGTGTACACAAATTATTCCTTCGTTGTAATCAAATAGCCGTACACTTTAGAAAAGAACGACCAGCAGCGATAATTGTTAAACGTATTGTGATGCATTCTAGAAGTTAGCTGTTACAGTCGCATACGCACTGATGCTCTCCGAAATAAGTTGTTCGGTAGTAATGTTGATATAGAGAAGCAAATCAACCTGCATAGGTTACGCTGGTTGGGTCACGTTTTACGGATGCCGAACCATCGACTTCCGAAACAGATTCTTATTGCGACACCACATCCATATTGGCGTAAATCTCGGGGTGGCTAAGCCGTCACATGGCATAAGCAGTTAAAAACCCTTACTAGTAACCTTTCCAAAGTCGGCGCGGCGCGTCTTCCAGGCTGGTGTCCCCGCGATCAGATATCGCTATGGCTAGTTACGCTTCAGGATATGTCCAGAACCCGTGTTTAATGGCGGTCTTGCACTAAGCATCTTCTTGGAGTGTTTGCTTAACCTTGTATGTTGTCAAGCGGAGTGACGAGAAAAGCTTGTTATGATGCATGGCAGTGAAAGCTGCAAGGAAGCTGCCATGCTGATGTCGCTCTACTCGTTCACGAAACTTGTTTGAATGCATGTTCCATCCGAGGTGTAGGCATCTCTACCCCGTTTGTTTGTGCTTACTCTTCTATAGAATCCGTAGCTATTTAACTCCCACCCTTCCCCATCTTTTAGGATTTTACTTTTTCATGGTTGTGTGGCAGTTAAGCATTCGGTACGCGCTACCGGTGTAATGCTGTCTGTAATGACGATGATGATGATGGTGCTCACATCCCATCACTAACACACCACAACTGGTTTCTGTCCGTTTGCCGTCCATCAAGTGGAAACAGTAAGATTAGATTTAGTGAGGCTTGGAACGGTAAAGTTGTGCGTGTATGCCACAGCTAGAAACCGGTTGTGTTGTATGAATGCGGGGGATGTGAGCAACACATCATTTTGGTCATCCATTTGAGCCTCGGGCGTTTGACCAAAAATCACTATGTGATTCTGTGTTTGAACATCGTGGTTCGTTGTACGAACCCTATGCAACAGTGGCATTCAAGTATAACCTTGTTTACCATTTATCCACTGTTTCAAGCTTCACTGAACCTAATCTTACTGCCTCCACCTGATGAGGGCAAACAGCCAGAAACCGGTAGTGGAGTGTAATTTCGGGGAATGTGAGCAACACATCACTTTGGTCATCCATAAGCGTCTTGAGTGCTTGACCACGAATCACTATATGATTCTGTGTTTCAACATTGTGGTTCGTTGTACGAACGCTATTAAACACCAGATTCAAAGTACACCAATTTTCATCGTTACAAGGCTCACTGAACCTGATCTTACTGTCTCCACCCGATGACTTCAAACAGCCCGAAACCGGTTGTTTTGTCTAAGCACCAGAATTTAATGATCGTTTATAAGCGCCTGGAGCGCTTGACCAGGAATCACTTTTTAACTCATCCGCGTTAGAAACGAATAAACGTGTACTTCATAAAAGATAAGGAAAAGAAAAAGAAGAAAGAAAAGGAAAACAAATAACTGCATTTGATCCTAGAATGTTAGGGTGTCAGCACGATCGACAGCTTAGAACGCCATAGTAACCATTTTTAATGAATTTGGGCAACGGATGAGCCTATTGGTCATTTATCTATAATTGAAAATTTGAATTTTTGCTTCAGTAGCCAGGTTCCTTATCCACCCAACCACCAATTCACACTTCGCAACCAGTTCATTTCATATTTAAAAATAATGTCCCGCGAAAATTTATTGATCAGCCGACCACGTGCAGCTTTCTTTGCCACACCACTTCAACTCAGCCATCAGTTCGATCGATTTTTCCCATTCTCTCGAATTCCCAATGCTTTGTTCGAAAACTCGCTCGTATATGATTGGTTGCAAGCATATTTCCCATGTGACAGACAGGCGCGTTGTTTGCTGGCTCGGGGGTGGTGGTGTGTGGGAGAAAATTACTTGATGAGGATGTTTAAGGAAAACTAACTAACTGTTAGTGTAATCGAATTTTTCAACAAGCCAACATCGAGATACTTTTACGGTAAGTTACTTATGCGCATTTAAAACAGACAACTCATCAGTATAATTCCGTACTTACAACAAATAATGATGTGTAAAAACTTATAGTGATTGTAAGCCAGATTGTTGTGAAGTTCTTGAATGCCAGAGAAAGGCTGAATCTGAACAAGGTTGTTTAGGTAATTGGTCTATTAATTATCTCTGTCACAATAGAGTCTCATCCTGTAATTAGGCTCAGTGCCGCTATAAATTGGCTTGATATTGACAGCAATTGGCTAATTAAGTATTCACGTCATGTTTATAGTCAGTTTGTAATACATAACTAAGCAATACTAATCACAACGGAGTACCACCAATGCGGTCATTGACGTTCCATAAGATTTCTGGACGATTGAGTTTTTACCAGTTTAAAAGTCAGATCCAATAAACAAGCACTTCTCATAGATTTGTAGCCAGTTTTGGTATATTTAACATAGTCCCATTGGATAATAACACTAGGATAATTGTAGCGTGAGATTTCGAAAGTACAATCAATTTTCAGACAGTTATTTTGCATTAATCGTAAAACACCAGTTTGTTGAGTGAACAGTTACCTGAACATGTACATTACTTACGCCCCAATTGCATGGCGCCTACTTCAACCGTAAACACTGTTAAGAAATGCAATAATGATCCTACTGTTCACTTCTGATTCGCGCAAGTGGTAATGCGATAGAAATGCGGTAATATTCATGGATTAGTTAAAGACTCGTTTTGAAATCTGCTGATGGTAAACGATTAGCAGCAAGAAATACTTTTGGATACAAACTATTGTAAGCAGCAATTTATTCAGAATTTAGATTCATTCTCTGAAAAAGATTGTTTCATTACGACTGGTTATTCGGGTTATTATTATTATTATTATTATTATTATTATTATTATTATTATTATTATTATTATTATTATTATTATTATTATTATTATTATTATTATTATCAGCAATAATACTATTTGTGTTGTATTGAAAAAATAGGTTTTAATTATTGCAAAAACTTCAGCTGCTTTATTTCTGATTTATAATCAAGATGTATTCAATTGAAATAAGTGACCGCTACATCGGCCTTAGTGTTTTTGCCAAATATGATTTTCTTTTTATACTTTTGTTCCTCCTGTCTCGTTATGTTGGTGTTGCAAGTCGATGGGTTATGTCAATAAAAAACAAAACCGATTGAGTTCGCATACTACTCCCTCTCCCATTCCCTTTAATCCCATTACCATAACAGCAGGATCTTAGATTTGCGAATAATTCTCCCCATTCTTACCGAGTATGGAAGAACGCCAGCGATGTGTTCTGCTCGGTTTCTAGCTTATCGATCGAAGACGCACAAGGGTACTCAGAACTCAAAACGTTTCATAATAGACAAAGCAATAAGCTTACCAATAACCACAAGATGACGAGTAAAAGTATAAAATCTTCCAAAAATTAATAGGGACAGTCACATACCGCATGATTCCTCATAGACTCATCGAGTTTAAAGCGAAAACCTCAACTGATTCCGAGCGAACGATTCCTTCAGAAAATATCTTCCACACGAAACAAATTCTGATCGAGAAAAAGTACAAAGAATATCCAATCGAAAATGTGAAATGCCTAAAGCCTTTGGGTGTTTGCGTGTTCGAGTAAGGTCCTTGGGCTTTAGTAAATGTTTGAAGGGAGGATTTTTCGTGTGCATAGTTTTAAATGCCCACATGAGGCCATTCCTATCCACGTTGGAGAAAAATCTTTTGGATTTAGTTTTGACATTCGCTCTAGGAAAGGAGAATTTTGTAACAGGCGACCAACTCGGTCGCGCGATGATAAATCCTCTCAAATAGTTCAATATCCACCCCCAACCTTTAGGCACAGGCTTGGACTGAATATTCTATAACAGGACCTACATATATATTAAGCAATCGCGGTAGGATTTCGGGCATAGAAATCCAGAACATCCTTTGAACACACTTAAGAATAGGATCCTATCTGATCAAGTTGTACCGTTTACGATATATCCCTTTGTAGCTCTCGGGGCTGTCAGATATCCCAAAGGATATCTGAGTTTCCGGTTAAATGGGGGTTATCCTCACAGCACAAACTAATTTATTGCTCCTTGCAATGAGACGCCATGCGAAAAGCGATATTCTCTCGTGCAGTTTGAGTTGTGACTGTAAATTTTTAATCACACAGTAAGCATATTTAGGAGTAGCTAAAACATCTAATTTAATGTTAACCAAGATGGTGATACCGAATAAATAAATGCTGGACTGTTCCCAAAGCAGTTAATGTGGGTCGACCATATTTGGAATTACACGTCATTTGAAGATACACAGCAGCTGGTATGCGTAGGATCTCTTTCAATCAGGGCTGGTGAGTAATCGGCATCAAGATTGCACACAGCACTCCTTGCTGACAACTTCAAATGACAGGTGTCAGGAGTAAAGCAGATGCCTATCAAGAATACGTTTCAACTATTTTCAATGGGGAATGCCATTTGGAAATTATGAGTCGTATAAATGAAATGACAGCTAGATTTTGTAGTCATTGTTCAACAGGGTTCGCACAATGAAGTACGTTGTTCAAATACAGAATCACAAAAGTGATTCCTGGTCAAGGGCTCAAGACGATAATAAAAGAACAATGTGTATGGTGTTTTTCACAGTTCCAACATCGCAGAACAAGGTTCTGGATATTTACCATCATCATACTTGATTACAAATTACTTTGTGAATCTGAAATTGAACACCAAAGTTCTTTCGACGAACCCCATGGACCACTTGCGTTGAAGTGGGACTTTTTTTACAAACTTTCACCGTTGTAAGTCTCATTGAAACTAGTCGTACTCTCATGAACTGTTGACTACAAAAATCCAGAAATCGGCTGTGGAGTGTAAGTGGTGTGAGAGTGAGCAATACCATATTTTGACAAAAAATGAGGTGTATTGAACATTGCGTCCAATGGCTTCCACATATGCGTTAATCGATTCTGGGACTGGGGTAGTATGAGCCAATTTAATTGACCTCAATTTTGCCATCAAACGAGTTAGCCTCGCCAAGCAAGTTGACGTTGGCGCCCTCGTTGCGCTATATTAATTGAAATTTAGTAATCGTGAGTATATCGACGAGCTGCAATTCAATGATTTGTACTGAAAAGCATTGATTCCATCTGTTCCTATAGTCCATTACATTAGGTGTTTAAGGTTTGATCTACAGGGACACTAGCCCAACACCAATGCAAAACTTCCCAACACCAAATCCATATTCCACCCAAGATGAGTTAAAACGGTTAACCACTAACATCAACGATTCCACTGGTCCTTAAAAATCCACTTGTGAAGGATTAGTGATTCATAAAACAGAGGCCGATTGTTGAATGAATGTGTGGACTGAAACAGATTTCAACGAGATAATGAAAGTTGTAGACCGAAACATGAGCAACTGACCAAGATTGGAGCAGAGCAGAATCTTCGAAAAACAATAAATGCTTTTATACCTTCTTTTCTGTTTCAGCGTTTTGCGAGGTTGTCTTTGTATAACACAACAAGCAACAGAAGCCGCGATTTCGAAAACCATCGACCAATCGAACTTTCTGGGAATCAACTCATTGGAGCGTCTTGGATCAAGAAACAACCATTTGTGGGCAAATGGCATGATTCCAGCCAGTATTGTAACAGCAGTACAACACACAGAATGAATTCCATAGAGGAATCCTCACGCATCCAGATGGATATGGACGGAAAAGGTTGGTGTCTTGATAATGTATTATGCAGCATTGATACTAAAACAAATTATCAAAGAGATTTAGCAATAATGACAGAGGCGTGTGCATTCCGATCGAAATTGATTGCGGTTGTGCGGATTTGACATTAATGCATCTAAAATCGATTCCTGACCATAACCACGTATAAAATAGGTAGCACTAAATTTGGCGAAACAGCCGCTACCGCTTGGAACACTATCCAGTGAGGATCTAATATCACCAGCATTGCGATAGAACGAGAGATACACTCCAGCTCTATGGGTATGGAGTTCTTGAATAGAATTACAATGGTGGTTGATATGTCAGGTTGTGGCATATTAGCAAAACCTGGATCAATAATTCTGTGCAATAGATCTTTCCACCAGGGGATGCGGCGACACAGCGATTAGAGGTGCACTCTTGTTCGGACGGTCGAGTATCTAATACGTCGTGGTTAAATATTTCGGTAAACGTGTTTAATCGAACTCGCCATCATACTGAGGGGTGTAAGCATATGACCTGGGCATCGGGAGATATCCAGAAGTGCAACTAACCACCGAGATATCGGATTACGGGGACCCCATCCGAATTTGGAAAGATTTTTAGTTCAGGTTTTTATCTGTCTATGCCACGTGACGGTTTGACCACCACGAGAGCTTCAGCAATCGAGATGTGGCGTCGCTAAAAGATTTCGTTTCGGAAGTCGGTGATCCAGCATCCGTAAAACATGACCCAACCATCGTAACATGTACCCGTCGGTCTGCCTCTCTATATTAACATAGCGGTCGAAGACATTATTTCGGAAAGAATCGTAGCGTATACGATGATAACAACTAACTCCCAATATGCTGCGGAGGCATCGGCTGTTATATATATCACAGATGCTGAATGTGCTCATTTGAACAACAAAATCCGTCTGAAGTCTTATAATGTTCACTTGTATAAAATTATTAAACAGGAGAAATAATGTCCCTGATACCGGGAACCGTATTTTTCGTATCCCACACGAAATCTTTCGTTGTATGTTGAACAGTTGTTATGCACACCTTGATTCATTTGTTGTTCCACACAGACGAGATGAATGCCCGCAGCAGTGTCCTCGGTGGTTCGAAACGAATTGGTGGAGATGACGAGTCTCTGATGAACACTGATTTAGCACACAAAGTTTTACTCTTGGGCAATTCAGTGAGTTTTGTCATTTGCGTTTTTG
The DNA here is from genome assembly GCA_013407085.1 of Atriophallophorus winterbourni. NCBI lineage: Eukaryota > Metazoa > Platyhelminthes > Trematoda > Plagiorchiida > Microphallidae > Atriophallophorus > Atriophallophorus winterbourni. The sequence continues at coordinate 26,753 of JACCGJ010017235.1, forward strand.
CGAGTGCATTTTGTTGGATGCAACAGTCTATCAGTTGCAATATCTCAATGTGTGTTCTGTACTTTGATTGCTTAACGGTGAAAACCCTATCAAGCAGTGGCTATAAACATGATTGCTTGCTAGCATTTTCCGACTGTTTCAAGGATCACGAATCTTGATTGCACTGTCCCCAACATCACCACAACTCTGATAATGCGGAGCTGAGGGGAGGTGGCAGGGATTTGGGCAGATCAAATCACGTTTCCCTTCAGTTAAGTTATCCGCACAGGGTTCAGGACAATCGATCCAACATTAATCACATCTCCCCGCATTTCACACACCCCCAATGACGATTGTCTCCTGATGAATCCCCGAGGTCAACCAGTCCAATGTTGCTCACTTTAACCCAAGAATCCCACAACACAAGACAACCCAAATTGGTCAAACGGGTTTATTACGCAGATGACAAAGATACGAATACAAGTAAAACCACAATACTGACCTCACCAAAATTTGTCCTGGTTGTCACTTCGATATGATTTGTTGTTAATCGATTTCGTATCAACCGGTTCGCTTCAAAACCCACACCTCACGGGGCTCGTTTGACCGGTTTACTGACACTTAATCGCCAGACATTTAGCCCACAAGTCACTTCATCTTCATCAACTTAATCTTCAGTCACTTCATCCCCAGTTTGATGGCTTCTGAAGAATGCAGAATACGTTTAAATAAATTTATGTAGCAGGATAGATATGCAATTGCTTTTAAGAACGTCAATATTGCCGTAGTTGAATATCGCTGAATGGCTCGAGATGTCATGCCATGCCACGAAAAATATGTGAACTAGGGATGAAAGTAGATTATGAAGCAGACGATGATTTACGCCTCATGATTGTGTCGTTGAATGATTTAGTCGACACATTTGACATTTTAGCCGAATCTATGTCTTAAAGTGAGAGGATGAATGAACTGTTATCTTATTTTGAACATACCTTTATTCGAGGTCGACGAATTAGAGGTAGAATAGAAAACTTTGCTCCAGCTATATTGCCACATGAAACCTGGAAAAAGTATGAAGACTCAAATAGTGTTGTTGCCAGATCGAATAATGCATTAAAGTCACTCTTTTTTGTCAACATTCCACCGTGTGGACATTTCTTAACGGTTTGCGAAAGGATTGCGGACAGCATACGGCCTCAGTTCTTCAAGCAAGTGCTGGGGTTCATATCAAACAGAAGAAGAAGTATGCTGAGATATGCGCCAGGACATCTCGAGCAATTCAGCGATACTCAACTACGGAAAGATTGATGTTCTTAAAATCGATTACATATCTCTCCCGCTAAATAAATTCATTTAAACGTATTCTGCATTCTTCAGAAGTTATCAAACTGGGGATTAAGTGTCTGACGATTAAGTGACCGGACATCCGTTTGACAGACCTTGACGAATGACAAATCGTTCTCCTGGCGTCGTCTACTATATCCTCATGTTGTTGCTCGAACCGTGATCAAGCAATTTCTCCGGAGTCCTAATTAATACGTTTCGAGGTTGTCGTTGTTGATAGATTGTAGGCTAACTGTTCGTGTGTTGTGCAGGAGGTTGGTGTTCTGCACATCCTCCTAACGCTCGTGATTAGCACTCAGCTCAAATTCACTTCAAACCTCCACAGTAAGTTGATGCACGTGACTAAAATGCTTGCGAACCGGAATGTGATTTCTAACACATCAACATGGGTGTTTTGTGTTAACGGTGTTGAACGGTGAGCTCAGAACGTTTTATGGTAGAAAAAGCAGTAAGCTTAACAATAACCATAGGATGGATGGTATATGGAGTAAAATTCTAAAATCTCTCAAAAATCAATAGGGACTGTTACATACCGCATGGTTTGTCATATACTCATCGAGTTTAGGAAGCGAACACCGCAACGGATTCCGAGCGTGTAATTTCTTCAGACAAAATTTTCCAGGTAAAACAAATTCGTACGGAGAAGAAATTTCGACGAATATCCAATCAAGAATGCGGGATGCTAAAAGCCTTTGAATGTTTTCGTGTTCGAGTAATGTCATTGGGCTTTAGCAAGTATTTAAGCGGATGGTTTACAGTATGCAAGATTTTGAATGCATTTGTGCTTGCCTAAATCTGATTGAAGTTATGTTTATACATCATTCTTTTGGTGTGATGGAAAAGCACACATAAGTAGTCACATTTTATTTACGATCCGTTAGGGCCATCGGTTTTTGAGAAAAAATAAACCACATGGTTTATCTAGCCTTTGAATTTCACAGGGCTTTGCTTATCGAAATTGTAATAAAAGCTTTCTAACGAGAAAACAAATGTTGAATAATACATAGCTCTACTCAAAACCACAGCGTCTAAAATCTGTATTCCAGCCATTTTGACTCAACGATTTTACTTTACGCTCATAAGTATATATTCTGTTCTCATTGCCTGTGGCCAGCAGTCTCATGAATGACACATTCGTTCGCTAATTAGAAAACATTATGCAACATTCTTCTCAGCGGGTTGCGTAAAATATTGTAACGGTTCTCAAACAACGCAAATATTCTTAACGTGAGTGTGTCATTGGGCTCTGTGACCTAGATTTAAGATTCAAGAATTTTATCGTGGCGAACAAGCATGTATATCATCACAATTACCGCAACATAGTAAATATTCGTTCGTGATAAACCAGTCAACTTGTTTTGTAAAAAACGTGTCTGAATTTTGAATGAATGTCTTGACGCTGGAAGCGGTAACAATCGTTTAGAGGAGGGCATTCCAATGGAAACAGACACGTGCAGATTAGAAATATCGGCGACAGCTAATGCGAAAAATGGTAGTGTCGCCAATTTGCTGCGTGTATGTCTAAACACAATTTTTCTGAATAAACATTCTAATGGATGATTTGGAACATGTAATATTTTGTATGTAAGTATCACATCACTCTAAAGGCTTCTTTAAAGGAGGGTGTGGAAGCTCAAAATTTTTGTAATCATACCTCTTACTTTAGTTACCGGAGGCCACTTACGAGTTTGGTTGCACGATGGTGTATTTTGTCAACTAATTGTATATCCTTCTTTGAGACAAGGAATCCAAGATTCCGATGCAGTCTTCGTTATAAACGTATGACAATAAATAATTTACCAGTGAATAGTAGGAGATGGTGCCAAAAATATTATGCCCAAACCATCAAGACGAGGTAGACATGTACTGGGTACAGAGCGAAGGGAGATTTCGTGCAGTGCTTTACCTTGAAGGTTTGTGGTTTGGTTGCAAACACACACATAGATTGATGCTTAACACTCTTTACATTTGAATGCTGTCCTCACCGACTGGCCAAGGTGGTACACTACTGGAGTTGCTTTTTCCACGCCTGTCTACAGGTGGTTAATTAAAATGTTAAATGCCTCTTGCCCTTTATATGCTTGAATAGTACTGAAAACAAGTTTGAGTGCATGAGTCAAGATTCCACAAGTGATTGTTACATTGCATCTCTTGAAATGCTCGAATTTGCTACGTTGCCAGTTACATCACAATGCAATCAGCGTCGAATCCCTCCCCTCTTTGGGAGCCAGGCATTTAACCCAGTGGAAACCTCTCAACAACTTTAAAATGAGGAATAATTTACTGAATCAACTGACGACATTGAGACAGCACCATATTTATCTAACAACTGCCTCGCCAGCATAGCTGATTCGTATGCTTTCGAGTGGATCCAGCTGAACAAACGTAAAATGGTTCATGCGATGTGATTACGATTGCAAACTAGGTCTGGTGCTAAGTGATTTTCTTATCCCTGACGTTCTCCTTTCTTTTTTGCCATGAGCGGTGATTGACTTTGGATTATTAATCACGAGGCTAAACTGATGATATCATTTAACTCAACTATATACAACTATTGCTCGCACTAATCGTGCACTTTACTGTGATTGGGATCAGGGTCCAGTCGACTTTTCAAAATGTGTGGGATTCAAACCTTGACGACCATGCCCCCTATGTCACCATGGTGGTAAATCAAATACATGCAAGTGGTGTTCAACTTGTGATCTCCGAGCTTGCGTAGTTGTTCTTGGACGTTTCGTCACCAGGCTAGATGACATCATCAGCAAAACTTCTTTTGCGAACGTCTTAGTTGGAATTCGTTGGTTATTATACCCTTGTCTGTCCGTTCACGGTCACTACTCCCGCGGATTGGTGAGTTCCATGTTATACCTTCCCGTGAGCGGTTTCTCATGGTCCATATGTTGCAGCCATTTGGAGAATGCTGGGTTTAATTGATTTGTTGTTGAGTGCCACGGATCCAGGATTCTCGCGCCGCGCCCGTCGGTCGTTTCCTTTTCTGATGACTCATCTAGCCTGATGACAGACGTCCAGAACAACTACGCAAGCCCGGCGAACACAAGTTGAACACCATTCACATCCTGAGCTACGAATATTGTCCTCTATTGCTGTACATGCAATGGTTTAACCGTAACCTGAATATCGACGAGTTATTAGATGTAAATCATCACATAACGCGTCACTATAACAACCTAAATGTTAGTGAAAATGATCAAATGCTGAAAATGTATTCGTCTCTATCAAGAATGCCCGCGGGTTAAAGAGGCAATGAATCAGTCCTTTATGTGTATACCATTCTCTCGTTGGGTAATATGACCGTAAATATGTCCAGTAGATAACGATTTCCAAATATTGTCTGCCCAATGAAAATCGATAAAATGATATCAACTGAAATAATGAAAATACGAAAAAAGAATAATATTTAACTGTATTGAGCAATCTTATTTTCTTTCTTGACCATCCATTCAACGCATAGATTCCCACAACCTGTGTACCAAAAGGCATGGTTCCCAATCAGCAGCCTCATGGTTCAATTCGAGCACCATGCAGCACGCGGAACTCGACAGATTGCAATCAACCGGCCCCCACATCTTCATCAACCGCTACCAATCCGAGGAGGCTACACGTATCCAATATCCCGTTCAAATTCAAGGAGAGTGATTTGAGCGCACTTCTTGGGGTAAGCCGATAGCAGTATTGATGCCAAACGGTCACTTGTTTACCCAATAGGCCGCTAGGACACGTAAGGCAGGTGCTCTGCTTCATCCCTCGTTTCACTCCCATTTATCAAGTACGTCCCAGATCATCCTCAAGGTGAACTTTTCCAACGCCGATCACATTCCCCTACTGATCCCACCACAAAATGGAACACCAGATATCACACGTTCATGTTATATAGGCAAATCAAACAAGCACAACACCGTCCATTAACATGTCTGTACCAGCTGTCTCGTTGATCTGATTTGTCAGTCGATTTCGTGGTAGCCGGCTCAATTCAAGCCCTCACTACGTTGTACTGACCTTGACGAAATACATATAATTTAATAGCGGCTAACGTTTCCCATCTGCTCATGTTTCCGTGCGATTCTTCGGAATTATCGCAGGTTCGCGATTGATGTCGTCGGTTGTTTCGCCACTTCCTGCTCTTGAGTTGCGTCAGAGGTCGGTGTTTTATACATCACATTTTACACATCTGCACTTGAAATGTTGTTAACCTGTCGTAGTTTGTTGTCCGGCTATTCTCGGTACTCATTTGGCATCTGAATGACACCGCGGGATAGGTCATTCCCGCCGTTGCGCGATGGCTTAATCCAGTTGTAAAATGGACGTAAAATAAACGCAGCCCCTCCGGTAGGTTCGATCATATCACTATTAAGCCAAAAATACAACTAACGAACAAATTCAACGGTAAACGATGTCTCGCTTCGAGTTCTTATTGCAGCAAATTGACCCGAGTTCCCTGAACTCACATCAGTTCTGAGCGCATGGAGACAATGCTTGTGCTCGGAATGTCTAACTATCCATAAATAGCACGCTTCATAATTCTAAAATGCATTCTGCTGAGTACATAGACACTACTCAGGCATATAACTCATTCTTGCAGACTATTACCACATTACTCGTATAACGCACGCTACACGGCCATTCATTTAAACTCAAATAAGAATAAATCTGGCTAAACTGCCGCACTGTCCGCTTTCGTAACTATGATGCCTGAACTTCAGCTCTATTGTCTAAAGCACTTAACACATGTTCACGTCAAAATATTCTTTTCACAGAATTTCGGAACCATACTTGATGTGGAGATCATCACAAACGAACGAGGCTCTAAAGTGAGTTGGTTTTCGAGTATTCGACATTTGTCAAACACGGTTGATGATGGCAAACAGCCAGAAACGAACAGCAATAGGTGTGCTGTTCAAACGGTGTTCGCCAAGCACACATTGCTTTCTCAACATGACACATTCAGCTAAACGTCGTTCGAAGCGTTCGTAGGTGTCTGGGATGTGAATGTCATTAAAACGTGTCAAGTCAACAATTTGTATTTTTAAAAGGCAAGACAAACACGATCTAGATATGAATTTTTCTAACTGATTCAGCAGTTCAAGAGTGAATAACCTACTTTGCCCCGTTCAGAATCACGCGTAGTGTTGATGTCCTTGGAAAATCGATTATTTTCAATGTAACATGATATAGTGAATAACGAATTTGACCTTGACTTTTATGGCGGAACATTCAAGCATGGCGTAAACCTCGTGAAGCCAATATTCAGATCAATGTATGAATCCAACCATATTCATTCACTATTCTAGGTGAAGCTCGCAAACACTATGCGGTTGCGCCAGCCTATGGATACGAAATTCAAAACTTGTTTACAATTATCGTTCTCAAGCTCGTAAAACCGAATGCTATCCTATCTGATGAGCGTATGATAAACTAAACCGGTCGTGGGGTTCGAACTATTGAGTTATAAGCAAAATACAGTTAAAAAGACATAGGTGTGGAGATTCTGTGCAACAATGAAATCTTGGTAATTAAGAAGCTTTTCAGTGCTTGACTGGAACTCGACTAGTTTATTGTTTTGAATAGCATGGTGTTTCGTGTTGTACGAACCTTACAGAACGGTGGTTTTAAGGTCGAACTTTGTTTGCCATACATCAATGATTTACTCATCCCATTTAAATATTCACATAGTTGATCACGACGGTTCATCACGGAAGCACTGCACTCGAAGTTCGTTCTCATTTAAGCTCATCAGCAGTGCATATCCTTCGCCACGAGTGGAATTTTAACCCCCGACTATCATCTTTGTGGTCACAAGCCTTACAGCTTGGGCTACCGTCCACCGAATGAACGATCGAAATTAATCGATCATAAGCATTCCTCAGACTCTGGCACGAATCAGCTTGTCTGGGATCGAGATGGGCTGGACAAATTTAATCTGCCAAGAAAATCGCAAATATATTCGTTCGTGTGTCTTACGAATCATCTTATTCCAAGAATTAAATTAAGATCAGCCAATCGACATAAAAATATTCGATTGGAATTATTAGCTTCGCATACTCCCGCGAGACTATTTAAATATTAGTTTTAAAGATTCGGATTGAACGCCTATTCGGCTATGTTCTTTGTGATTCAGATACTCTCAATGAACCAATAAAAAGTGTTGACGTGTTTGAACTTCATTGGTGTGAGCTAAACTGAATTGGTTCTACTCGTCATTGGTGTTAGTCTTTTTGTTTGGAGTCAGATTCTACTAATGAGTAGTATATAACGTTGAAAAAGCTGGACCGAAGCACATGACCGGTTTCATAGTTGTTGTCACTCATCGGTGATCTGACATTCGAGCGCCGTTCTGTCTTAGTCCCAAATCCAATTATTTGGGAAGTGTTGGATAAATCCTCATTCGCCTATTACAGTTAGCGAGCACTGCTGTTTCTACCGAACTACAACGTTAAACAATGTAGATCAAGAGCTCTTCGCGAGTATATTTGATGCGTGTCTAACACTATCGACGGGCGTTTCCACTCATGACGTCCTTTGTTTAACTAAATAGGTTACACGCCTACGCTGGGTCACGTCTCGTGGGAATGACCACGATCAGTGGTCGATTTTCCTAATGAGTGTGTATCCACGTCAATCTAATACAAGTGAACACGGTCAAGGTCGGTTGACACAGCGGTCCACATGCGTAAAAGTACATAACTAACGGGGCCAAGGTTAAGCTATTTTTTGAAGAAAAACAAAAATCTAATTAACTCTAATAACGTGTTGAACTTACGGTTGTCTTTCTCCTGTTCGCTCTGTTTGTGTGGACGAAACCTGTGCGTGTTCCCTTGAATTAGATTGATGTGGATACACACTAGTAGGCAAATCGACCACTGATGCCGGTCATTCCCACGAGACGTGACACATTGTAGGCGTAATATAGGCTGTTTAGCGGTAAGGTCAAATAAGTGGTGGTGGGTTGACTGCTACTTAATCATGTTCCCTGTCCTGACAATCACCCTTGGTCTGACGAAGCTTCTGTGTCAGAAGTGAAACATTACCCAAAAACTGCTCTAATCGATTGCACTCAAATTTCTTTGCATTATGAATACACGATCGGTCCCAAACATATTCCAATCGATTGCTAAATATGTTGCACTCATGATGAAATACTTTATCGATGATATAGCGTAGTATTGGAGCAAGAGGATGTTTCCTCACGTGGTCATCATAGATTGATATATTAATACAATTTTTACGGCATACATCATTCACTGAATGAGCGAGATAGCATGTGAGAAGTTGACGAGAATACACTATTGAGAATAGTGGGATACAACGATGCAAGATCAATATGAGTACGTCCCTGCTTGAGTAATGGTGAAATTCGCCACATGAATGCCACTTGGAAATAGCTTGTCGCATGACATACTGAGGATCATGCCGATAACATGATCTTACTTTCAAAGAAAAACTTGATGCTACTAAAGTGGTCTGAAAGAACTGACAATGGAGGGACATTTTCGTGGAGATATATTGCTCAGGGTGGAGATGTAAAAAGACGATGGTTACGTGATCTAAGGTGGTATGGACGAATAGAAATAAGGATAAATGTGAATGAGTATGTTGTAGCTTAGTCATAAATATATAATACTGTCCTCACCTGCTATAATTTGCCAATATAGATCAATGTTAAACAAAGTACGATTTTGTAAGCCACTGTTGGATATGATAGGCATACGGATCCTGAACGTAAGTCACTACCTGATGAGTGCAAACAGCACGAAATCGGCCATGGTGTGTGTGTGTGCAATGGAAATGCAGGTAAACACAGAATTTTTAGATGAATGCTGTTAAGTGATCAGTGAAGAGTAAGTGTCACTCGATTATCAACACCATCAAATCACACTGCCCATGCACGTGTTGATGGTGAATTATCAAAAACAATAGCAGCAACTAGCGGAGTTCCCCAAGGTTCAGTCCTTAGTCCGATCCTTTTTTTGTTTTGCGTCAATGAAGTACCGGAAATTGTTCGATGTAACATTTCGTTATTTGCGGACGACATAAAGATATGGCGCAGCATTCGTAGTCCGGAATACTGTCTGCTATTACAAAAGGATCTTTATACGCTTCACAGATGGTCGTTGGAGAACAAACTGCAGTTTAACTTCAACAAATGCAGGCTCGTGAATGTAGGGAATCAAGTAGAGTTCACATAACATATACGTTTGCATGTCCTTGAAAATTGTAGTAAAGAAAAGATTTGGGTGTCTGGATATGCTCCAGTTTAAAAACATCACTTCAAACTAACACTGCCTTTAACAAAGCAGCACGTGTCCTCAATCTACTCAAACGGGTGCTCACTCTACTAGCTTGCATGAATTTAAAACGAAATTAGACAAATTTTTATTGCATTATTCGTTTCCCGAGCACTTATATACTGCTTAATCTACTTTCTCATCTTGTTTGTACACTTAAATTTAAATTTTTACCATCCTATGTTTGTTGTTAAGCTTGTTGCTTTTTAGAGCATTAAAAACCTTGAATTACCTTGAATTACCGTGACTTCGATTGATATTCATAGCCAAATTCACCTTGAAATTTTCTCTTTACATTTCAACCACCTGCCATTATACTTGTCAATCTTGATGACCGCTTCAACGGTTTGTGAAAAATGCTGTTTTTAACGTCCAACTAAGCGACAAATGTATAAATTATAACATTCCATTCCTGACGTGACCTTCACAGGGCTTCGGCTTCGTCACGTTTGCCAAGTCCGAAGAGGCTGAACGCGCGCGACAAAATCTGAATGGGCAAACCGTTATGGGGCGGAAAATTGAAGTGAGTGCATTTCATTCTGCTCGTCACATCACATAACGGCTAGAAAACAAGCTTTATCAAATGGCGTTAGGAACTTCAAACTTGTTTTGTACAGTTTTGCCTTTAAGTTATTTTTTAGAAAATGAAATTGTTTCATGTGTAAGATGTGTATTAGTGCTTGTTGGCCTCTTTCGGGCCACATCGACCAAGGATGTACATCAAAAGCGCAGAATGGTTTCCTGGACGAAGAAATCGACTCACTTCTGAATAGATGAGGCCTTACATTTTTGGATCAATCCAATTAATTGATAATCCATTTATAAAAACTGTAATGTTTTCAATGTATTGTGGTGCTAACATCTCCATCCATTACACACCACTACCGGTTTGTGGCTGTGTATCGTCATCAGGTGGAGACAGTAAGATCAGGTTCAGTAAGCTATGACACACTGGGAAAGCGTTTTAAGTGTTTTCAGTTTCTTTCTAAAAGAGGACGCTCAACGAAGTCGATCCCAAAGTTCACTGTCAACAACGTAGAATGGTAAAAAGCCAACTGATCGTAAAATGACAATTCATTTACACCCTAATCACAGAGATCCGTTACAATAGAGCGGGCACTATTTTTATAACACATAAAATCGATGTTTCTAGAATGTCGGTCGATAATGTATCGATAATGATTGTAAACATTAATCAATGTCCAAACCGATCAGAGAGTTGGAATGTGTTCACTGATCAATAATGGCGTCCAATTTCCGGCCAATCAGCGATTTGGGCTGTGTTATTCATTAGGAGCAGTGCCTCCTAGCATAAAAACGAGCCAGTATTATTACCATTTCGCCAGTGTTAAGTCGATAAAACCTATCTTGACGAAGAATCGCTTCAGATGTTGAACAATGTAACCGATAACAAAGTGGTCGAGCCTCGTTTATCGGACAAAGCATGAAATCCGTAACACAAGCACTTGCAGTATGGCAATGCTTGAGTCCTGTTCTTCGTAACGCACCGCTGGAAACTACGGTAGAGCATACGCTCAGGCGATTACTGGGATTCCAGTTGTTCCGCTTTGACTAATGGAATCCTAAACAGGCAGTGGCCTTGAAGTCTGACTGTACGGTGATGTATAAATATATGTACCATGTGAGAGCATTGCATGTTCACCCTATTGTGACAGCGCCGCCTATGGTAGCTTGTCCACGTCTACTGAATGGAAAATGGTCGCATTCCAAAAAATCTGCTCTACGGTGAGTTGAAATCAGGAAGTCGACCATTGGGCAGACCGCACTTGCGGTACAAAGACGTATACGAAAGAGATATGAAAACTCTTGGCATAAACCCCGTGAGTATGAAGACAACTTGATCTTAACCGAGACCAACTTTGGAGTATTGTATAAATCGTCGTCTGGCAAGCCTGAATGGCAGATACTGCTCTAGGCTGCTAATTGTAGTCCATGCAGTCAGCGTGAAACTGATATCGTTCGTCCGAAAACTGTATATTGCTGTGAGCGCTGCGAGAGAGATCTTTACTCACAAATCGAACTGATTAGTTAATCGAAATGCTGTATATCATGACAACATCATGCGAATATGAGTCACAACCATGGTCGACAACGACCAAAGTAGGAAATCAACAACCATGTAAATTCTAGCGAGTGCAACATGGAATATGTTAGGCAAGATATCGATAGACGTTCTATCCAAAAAGGTACGTTCGCAGCTGAAATCGTGAGAACAACATGGCAGTAGGACCATAATCATGGGCCACAGGCGGAAATGTTCATCGGTTCGAACTCTGTCTACATGAGTGTGGGCTCATGTGATTGTACAGGTTGGTCGTACCAACCGTATCCAACATTGGCATACAATCACAACGTGTTAACCATTCCTCCACTGTTTCAAGCGCATGCGGATCCTGATCCTACTGTTCCTACCTGATGAGTGCAAACAGCAGGAAACTGGTTGTGGGGTGTGTGTGATCGAAATGCATGCAAGTGAGCTTTTACATTCACGGTCATGAGTTTAAGCTCTGTCTCATGAGTGTGGGCTCATGTGATTGAACAGGTTGGTCGTACAAACATTATCCAACAGTGGCATACACTCGCAAATTGTTTGCCTATAAACACTCTTGAACAATTTCAGCTAGAATCAGTACATCATTTCACATGTCTTTGTTCAAATATTGGGAATAGACTCCTGTTCGGAACGGGAATTGAGAAGCGGATTGGCAGATCAGCTGCCATTTTTTCCGGTTTAAACTCTCGTGTCTGGGTGAACAGCAAGTTGGCTGGTGGTTGATGGTGTACGTCCTGAACGCTGTACTCTATGTCAGCGAAACCTGTGTCATCCACGCTAGAGACGAACGAAAGTTTAATGCTTTCCATTTACGTAGCATCCGCCGTAACTTGAACATATCGTGGATGTACAAAATAACGAAGGCTGAAGTGCTTTTTAAAGCTGGACTATATAGCGTGTTCCCGCTACTAGGACAGCGCCGCCTACGCTGACTGAATACGAAATGCAAAACGCTCATGTTCCAAGAGATCTCATCTAGGGTGAGTTGAAATCATGAAGTCGACCTTTGGGCAGACCAATCTGGCGGTAGCGAAACATTTGCAAAAGAGATATGAAAGCTCTTGACATTGACTATTAAGATTAAGAACAACTTTCTCTTGACCGTTCACTTTCGAGGCACTGTGTAACGCTTCGTATGCAAGTCGGATGGGGAGGAGCAGCATTTACTCTCAGCTGCTAATCGTAGTACACACCGTCATTGTGCAATCGACATCGCTTGTTCGAGTACTGCCCGTCGCTATGCGCGCTGTGGTAGGACTGATCCTCCCGATCAGTCATTCGAAAAGCCGTGTAGCACGAAGACCTCATGCGCTTATCAAGAATCAAGATTTTATGGTGATAAAAAGCTAATGCTTTACACGTACCATTGGATGACAACTATTGCAAAAAGAAAAATTTAATCAAAATCACATTGTTAATATTTTTCTCGGTTAATGTTGCTTCAATACACCGGGCCAAATTCAGGGTTTTGTTTGACATATGCATCCAATTTCGATTTGGAAACATCAATTGTCGTTGCATTCACAACATCTTGCGGTAGCGCATTCCATAGAAAGCAGAAACGCACAGAGAAGAAATAGCGACGACATTCAAGTCTTGAGTGCGGTATTTCGAGGCAACACGAGTGACTGCGTGTATTTCGAGGGGAGTTTACTTTTATTAATTCGCTAAGCGGATGATTTCCGATCCGCAGTATCTTGTAAGCCAGAATCAGGTCGATCCTCATTCGTCTTCGTGTAAAATAACGCAAACCAAGGATGGCCATTCGCTCTTGATACAGGACCCGCTGCATCCCTTCAACTAACTTTTTAGCTTTGGGGTATATTCTATCCAGGAGCTCGATGTCTTTACGCAGCCCAGGCCAATAACAACAACAATCACTCATTGACTGTATTCGTAATACGTGTTTTTCAAATAATTTTCTTATTCGTTCAGTCTCAACATCAATAAATCTAAAAATATTTGATGAGTTCGAAAGTAAAGGTACTCAGATAATGCACCTTTAACTAAATGTGTTGGGTTATTTATTTTATGCACTACTGATTTCCTTTTTTTAATGTAAACGTTCGTTTTGAAAAACATATAGACCTGATCAAGTTTGAGGCCTCGGCCACCAGTTAATGAGGTATAATCTTGACCACCTTAATCTGACTCATTTACAACTAAAACTGAAGTTTCTTACGTATACAACCTCAAAGTGGCTTTTACAAATTAACTTTAATCCCAGGAAATATAGTGCAAACATTTCCGCTATGCAATATTCAAAAAATGCTTGCTATTTGGGATATAGCTGAAACCAACTCTAAATGAGGATTTATCCTGGACTTGCGTTTTGCACAAAAGTCAGATCGGCGTTCGAATGTCAGGTAACTGATCTGTAAACCTGATGAGTGACAAAAACCGAGAAACCGGTCGTGTGCTTCCGTCCTGCTTTTCGAACGTCATATACTACTTATTAGTAACTTAGAGCATAGATTAACCATCGTGCCGTTATTGGAATGTTGCAAAAATATTCCTATCAGTTACCGATGTTCCACTGGAACGATTGAGGGACTCAGCTTCGTACCCCTTTTGAATGTTAATTTTAAGTAGCAAATGAGAGTCTATCCTCGACTTTACGAAAAATTTGATTTAGTACAAAAATCAGGACGGCGTTCAAATGTCAGGTAACGGAAACACATATCTGATGTTCGGCAACAATCGCGAAACCGGTCGTGTGCCTTAGTTCAGCTATGATTTCTAGGTGGCCATCCATACTGAATTGCCACGCATAAACGAAAAGTACTTCAAAACTATGTGCAGCATCAACAATCTTTTCGCTCGTATCACTTGCATTTCATGAGAAAAACTGATCATCATATGCATATGAAATATAGATATATGTACAGAATTAAATGTAAGATTTACGAAATACAGTGGAACCCGGGTACAACGGATCGCTGGGGGGAGAGTAAAATGTTCGTTGCAAGCGGAATTCGTTGTAAGTAAAATGAATTGTCAGACATGTGATTTTGCAGCCGTTTTTCTGTACACGTGTAAACAAGTGAAGAATGTCTTACCTTTGTGTGTTTCTGCATGCGTGTAATCCATTTGATGATTAGATGATGCCACAGCACACAGATCACAACAATAAATCCAAGTTCATGTTAATAATAGTAAATTTATTCTAAACGAAGTAGTAAAAACTTCGTGAACACAATTCACCTTACTTTTGAATGTCAATAAAAAATACTACTTATATGTGAGTGAGTAGCATGTAAAAGATAATTTCAAAACGAAATATGCTACCGGCTTGCCTGCCAAAAATGTAGCAAACGTTGAAAATATTGCATTTAAAAGGGAGATTTATTATTTTTGTACATCTTTGGCGTGCCAAAATAGTTTTATTACATTATAATCCGTCATTTTTAACAGGAAATCTTTGTTCACTGAAAAACTATTGTGTATTTAACGCATTTGCACAGAAGGTAATACCGTGGCTGAGATTTTGATATTGCATGCAGCTGACATGAAAGTTGTTCGTGGAATCGCGCGAATCAGTGATCACTTTGTTTGCTCGCATTCACCGAACTTCACACTCACTAGCATGCACATGGATATCACATATTAAGCGATTTAAATTCGAAATTGCAAGAAACATTTGTCTAATGCATGACCAAGCGCACAATTCACACGTATATTCGAAAATTTTGCTGTATGCATGGAAAAAGCACTTCTTATATTCAGAAATTATTTCAATAAATAAAAGAACACCGCACGTATTTAAAACGTTTCGAACAAGGATATAGCATGAATTTCGACAGAATATTGTTTCTATGGCCTTCATCGATTGCTACTGGGTGATTCCCAAGTTTTCTCAATGTCAAACCTTATTTTAATACTGGATTTAGCTACCCATTCAGAATTATATATATATCTTCTTTCTCTTTCACTTGGACAAGTCAAATGATGCTTGCGAACAAAGAGAAAACCACCCTGCAGTTGAAAAAAAGTTCTGTTGCGCCGTGGCAAAAAAATTCGGACAATTCAGTTAGAATTAGCTTAAAATGATTTGCGAAGTTCATGTAAACAAAAGGTTAAATCCGTCGTGAAAGGGTTAAACGTTTTTTGCGGTCACCACAACCAGTCAAAAACGCTGATCGATTTGGGAAACATTTTCTGATCACAACGGAACGATCTTTCCACCGGGGTCCGTTATCACTTATTTACACTTTTAGGTAATGTTATGCGAAGCATATCCCTTCAAGCGCTTCCCAAATTTATTTTGCTCAACCGAACATGATGTCTGCCATTACATTCTGTTCCAAGCAGGTTGTCACCCGAAATATTCTTTTGAAATTCACCAGAAGCCCTGATTTGTGTGCATGTGTTTGTAGTGGCTGTCATTGGACATTTAGCTGTTCCAGCTCTTGCGTTTTGATCAAGTGCAGTACTGCGCAGGTGTCGGTGAGCTATGAAAGGCAAACTTGTGTTGTGCGGAGTGTGTATTGCCAA
>JACCGJ010017236.1:0-82389 GCA_013407085.1 Atriophallophorus winterbourni
AGAGAGAGAGATAGATAGATAGATGCTTGATTCATGTTTCCTAAATTTCGCCTCAAAGTTCTCAAAATCACATGAGAAAGATAATCAGCCATCATCACCGATGAGCTGGAAAGTTGCAAATTAAACTTTGATCTCTTGCAAAAAGACACGGTTAACAGATATATGTGTATGCTGAAAGTAAGAGATTAGGCTTTCTCCTAAAGTGGGATGGGATGTGATGTCCTGAAGAAAATGATGGCATAAAATGTCGCGGAAACATTGTCAGTCAAAGCATTGGCATCAGTTTGATCTTGATCGAGTTACGCACGCTAATATGTTAGGCGTCCTACTCATGATTTCAAAATAGATCACAGATTATGACACGGACCATTCATTGGTTTACGGAAGCTTTAAGCTTGATCAGACTTGGTTTCGCTGCGCACAATTAATAAGTTAGCCAGGGATCAATGTCGAATGTGCTGAAGTCATAAGGCTGTCTTTCAAGCATGCTTTCACAGCCGAGTAAAGCAAAGCACGTCCGGGAATTTTAGCTTATGAAAACTGGAAATCGCTTAAAAATTGCACCTGCCGAATCCCTCTTTCAACTTATGATTCCAACATTCTCACATAAGCAACTGGTTAGATGCCAATGGTTCTATGATGTCTGCTGTCTTGGAAAATAACGATCAACATATTTGAGGTTTGAATGTATACGAGAGGAAACTTACGCCTTATTAGGGCAGCTAGAGATTTAATGTACGGCGGACTGCTAGTAGAATAGATTCCTCTACGTGATCGAAACTGACACTTTCGCTTCTCATACCAGTTGCATTAAGGGTTCGTTCAATCGTTTAGGCTCAGCTTCAAAAAACATTTTCTCGTCGTAAAATTCGAACGACCTACGTTCTTTCTTCTACTTCAGCCAAGAGCAACTTTGATTTCACCTCACTATCGTAGAAGATAATATTGGGTTTGAATTAGGAATTTACAAATATTTCAATTGGTGAGCGTTTCTTAAAATCACCAACGCGACAATTCCTTAGTGAGAGCAAAACACTGATAAACGGTTTGGCCACTTAGCTCTCATAAGACCCGATATGCAAGTTGCAGTGTATTATTTAAAATTTAATAATATTTGAATTATTTGAGACGTCTTCTAGAAAATTCCTTATTACCATTTACAATTTGATATATCTGAATTGAATTACTTGTCCAAATTTTACAAATAGTATATATTATTGGAAACATTCAAATTTAATGTTTTATATTTATGGAAAAATACCTTTAAGCACTCTTTTTCCGCAAGCTCACGAGTAATTGTCCACGTTTTCCTGTATTGAGTGTCGCCATCTCGTGTCAAAGGTTGAATGGTCAAAATATCATCTGCAATAAAATTAGATTGGAGCATTGCTTGATTAAATCATGTGTGATTTATTAGCATGATACAATTGTTATTCATTTGAGCAATCTGTTTCAAAATTCATTCGTCCTAAGATTTACAACAACTAACAGATGTGTACTATGTTGGTATCTGCCTTATCACTAAACAGTACGAAACACATAAGGCTATAAATATTTTCAAACAATTTAATCAGTAACAAAATGTTTCGATTGGTTTCAAAAATCCCCAGCATTTAGTTCACTTCTATACCGGATGTTTCATTGCCAATAAGGATATCTTCCAGGTTTGGAATCCAAAGATTCGAGCCCATGTTTCTTTTTATTCTTTGTAACTTGAAACTTAGAATTATTGTCGTTCATAAATCATGCCACGAGAACAAATAACTAACAGTCGTTGGACTTGCTCGGTTAGATTTCCGAGCAAAAGCGTAGTGATAGATGAATACATAGATAGATAGATAGATAGATAGATAGATAGATAGATAGATAGATAGATAGATAGATAGATAGATATAGATAGATAGATAGATAGATAGATAGATAGATAGATAGATGATAGATAGATAGATAGATAGATAGATAGATAGATAGATAGACAGATAGATAGATAGATGGATAGATAGATAGATAGATAGTAGATAGATAGATAGATAGATAGATAGATAGATAGATAGATAGATAGATGGATAGATAGATAGATAGATAGATAGATAGAGACACCAATGTTCAAAACGCTCCAGATAATCTTCGATTTCTCTGGGGGTTCCATGAATATTGAGCGATCCGAAAGTTTGAGGAAACGACATAGCTGATCGCGACGTCAATTGTAATAAATTGAATTGTATTGAATTGAGTGAAATAACCAACCCAAGAATAGAAGTGAAGCCATTAACAATATTCTCCATCACATCTTGAAATACAGCTGGTGAAACAGGTAAGCCAAACGGAAGAAACTTAAAACGATACAATATAAAAGGCGTGTTAATGGTTGTAGCTTCACTTGATGCTTCATCAAGTGGTATCTGTAAGTAGGCATCCTTCAGATCGATTTTCGAGAAAACACATGAACCATGTAAACGAGATAATATAGCTTCAGGTTCCTCAGTCTTACAACCTAATTTCATTAATAATTAATCAATAATCGATTGAATTGTATTGAATTGAGTGAAATAACCAACCCAAGAATTGAAGTGAGAATAAACCACGCTCACTCGAATTACACTGTGTGTGTTAATTAATATAACTTTAACAACGAGAATTTGAATAACAGAATTATCGATTGGATTTCTTTTATACGAACAATTATTATTTAGTGAACCAGGCCATAATACATAAAAATTAGTGCGACAAAATATTGACAGTTACGGAAAATATATTTATTTCACAGAAATACATTTGAATATGGAAAAGTTAATAATATGCAAAGTCAGACAATGGATTTAGCGGTAAATGCTGAAAACGTATACGAACTTGCTAAAATTTGCTGCGTCAGAAGCAACATCAGTAGAATCATTCTTCAACCGATATACACCTTTTTGGTACATAAATGCGTGTTTATATAAAATATCATACTCGCGATGTGATTGGATGGAAACTGCACATCCGAGATGGATACATTGTGAGACGATTTCTTTCACTTTACTACTTATTTCAAAGCACATTATGAACCTCCAATAACTAAGGAAAACATTTTTATTAATTATTTGTGATTAATTAATCATTAATTATCAACTACCAATCAGTATGCATGATCATTATATTTGTAATAGTTTATGAAATTTTGCAAGTTTTCGATAAGTAAATTTTCTGTTTGCTCGTAAAATATGCAAGTGATAAATTGCATGTTGTGTACTACAACTAATTTATTTCTCAAAATCTTGTATTGCAAATCTGCTGTTAACTGAACGGAAGGTTTCTCAGAAAGATTTCTATAGGCGCACTGAACCTAATCTTACTGTCTCCACCTGATGACGGCAAACAGCCAGAAACCTGTAAAGGAGTGTAATTTCGGCGCATGTGAGCAACACACTACTATAATTTCTATCGTCGTTGTACAGACATTCACTTGAACTTTCAGACTTCAATTTAAAAGTTAAACAATGAACTATCATCGTGACGTGTGGTAGGATTAATTTTGACCTCCGATATTTTTGAATATAACTTTCATAGTTTTCAACCAATCGGTTTGATATTTGGATATCTATTTGAAAGTTTGCTACGACGGATCTGCTCATAAAAGAACCATTCATCTACGATACGTCGTTCTTTGTGTCAAGGTCGTTCAATCTAGACACGCCAAAACTCGCACTGATTTGGAAGTATTGATCGCTTTTAATCAATTGAACATAACTCGCCCATTTGAATCAATATAGCAGCTTGGCTTCAGTAGCTTAGCTTCACTTTCGTTCATCTAGTTGGTTTATTGTACATATATACAAATGAGCTGTAAATAAAACGATGCATTCGTTCAGTCGTCTTCTACCACTTTCGTGAGTGTTGGGTCAGCCGGAACTCGCTCCAAAAACACAACAGACTTGCTGTTAACTGAAGCGTAAAGTATCCGCGAAAGATTTCTCTAGTCGTTGTACAGACATTCACTTGAATTTTCACACATCAATTTAAAGGCTAAACAATTAAACTCCAGCTTTTAATGTGCAAGAATCAGCATTTATTGAGAAAAACTCATAAAACAAACGATGGTAGTATATTTGCATGAAATGACTTGTATTCCAAGCAATAATATTTAATAATTTAGTTATATCTCAAATTATGCAAGGTGATTAAAAGAGAATGAACAAAAATGTGTCTTTTTAGTTGGCATCCTTCGGTCGATGTCAAACATGAACATCAAGGCAAGCGCAGGATGGGTACATTTTTCACAGATTTACTAATGATTAAACAATTCGATTCAGGAGGAAAATCCATCCCGTAGCGCTCGCAGCGATAGGCAGTCCTCAGACGAACGATGTCAGTCGCTCGCTGACGGCGTGCTGTACGATTAACAGCCGATAACACTATCTCAGCTTCCAACACTTGCTGACGAAGATTTATACAGTACCTCCAAAGTTAGGGACATGTTTTTCTCAACTAGTAAGCCAATGTGAAATGCTATCATTTCTTTTTTATAACGGTCTATGTATCGCAAGTGCGGTCTGCAAAAATATCAAAAAACGAAAAAAAGTAAAAATTAGGCCCTAACATCAACTTAGCTGTCAGCACGCAGAAAGTACGTGATGCATGATTCGCAAACAACGGAGTTCTGTAAAGTGTTTGAACATTCATTCATATATATATATATATATAATAGATGATTGTACAACAGTTGAAGGTAGGGAGATCCATAAGAAACAAACGCGCACCGAATAGAAGAACTGACGGCAGTTCCGGTGAGGATCTGGAAATAAATGCCCGTGGGTGAGTACGTATGATATGGCTTGATAGGAGGTGAAAAAGATGCCTCAGAGGATGCATCCTTCAGTTCATTATTTTATAAGTTGGGATTAGATCCAATCGAAACCGTCTGCGAGGCAGTGTGTCCAAAGATGAAACAGTACGTCCTCATATCCTCATCAATGTAATGGAAAATGTTTGTTACCGATTTGGAAATCATAATCATGATAATAACGTTACTAATAAACTGCTCTCACTGATTCATTAAAATCGTTCATTTTTAATGAATATGATTCCTTGATTGGTCACGTACCTTTTCCGATACATTGCTGAATCTTTGGAACCACGAATTCGCAAATTGGCCAGAGAGTTGTTTGAAATTTTCGCTTAGATTTAAAAATGAAAAAAGAAATATTTAGTGGCAGTCTTGAAACGTTCAAACATATCCCAACTCAAATGAAATCATTTCATTCATCATTTTTGTATGTAATTTCGCATGAATTTATATTGAAAATTTATCTCAATAATAAAGAGAGTTCGCTAATACAAAATGCAATACGATATCGATTTTCAAAGCAGTCGAACATTGTTAACAAAACAATAGTCGTGTTTTTATGTACCACGAATGACTCTGTATGAACCATGAGTCAGACAGAAATCAGTGCAAACACAGAAGCAAAACAGCATGTATAGATTCAGGTGTGGCTCAGAGTCATGCACTCCGGTGCATGCATGAAGAAATCAGGTGTGATTTCATAAAAACAAAATTTGAAAAACTATTGGCTAGAGCAAAGTTCAGTAAGACTTCAAACAGTGGATAATAGATAACCAAAGTTGTATTTGAATGATACTCTTACATAGGGTTCGCACAACGACCCACGATGTTCGGTCACGGAATCACAAAGTGATTCTTGGTCAAGAAATCAAGGTGCTTATGGGTGTCCCAAGTAATATGTTGCTCACATACCCGCACTTACAAACCACTACCAGTTTCTGTCTGTAGCCAGTATTATCAAGAAACAACAACAAGAAACAACGCAAGATAACCAGCGAGTACCTTTTAATCTGTGGAACAAAGAAGAAATAGTGATCACTAGGGCCGACAAAGGGAAGGCCACATTGATACTCACGAAATGTTAATAAAGAAATAAGGGAAAACCAGACCATGCTGAAGGTTCTCATGCATTTATTGAGAGCATGAGAACCACGTCGATTAGGAATAACCGTAAGCTGGTGATTTCGATATACTTGCGTTGTATTAAGGAGAAACTTGGCAATGGATTAGGGTTCAGACAATAACCGAAATCTGCACAGACCCGTAGGTTCTATGGGCTCCCAAATATACATAAGGTGGGCGACCTTCTGCGGCCCAACACATGAATTAGCGAAGCATCTCGTTCATTTGCTGAAATAACTTGTCGGGAACAGCGATACTTTCATTGAGAACTCTTTTGATTTCGTTCGTCGTTTGAGTACATTAATGCTAGACGAGATTGTGATGATGGTTAGCTTCTATGTCCGCACCTTTTTCACGAAAGTGAACACAACGAGCGTTCTAGAATTAACAAATGAAGCACTTAATTCAGACGCGACATTAGCAGATCGTACAAACAGCAAATCGTCAACGGTATGGCGATTTGTCTAAATATGAACCACTTCTTTTATAATGTACAGTTATACAAGCAAAAGGAATACTTAGCAATGGTTTCAACTATTTTAGAAGTGTTAGCGAATATGTACATGGACCAGATTGAAGTGTTATCTCTAAAAAATAAAGCTCTCCAGCCTAAGATATGGAGGCCTTATGTCGATGATACATTCGTCATCATAAACCTCGAATGGTAAAATAAGCACAACGGTCTATCGTAAGCCAATCGACACAGATGAGGTCTTGCGGTACTCATCAGCGCACCCCAAAAGGTATTTAATTCATTTTCGAAATCTCTGTTGTACAAAGTTGAACGCTTGTGCAGCGATGCCACCGTTAAAAAGCGATCCTATCACGAATTTAGTCGTCGGGTTACTGACCATGGTTACCTTAAGAGCCCAATTCAACGCAAGCTGAAACAGGTAAAATAACCAGCACCTAAATCGGAAAATGTTTGCCGTACAACTGTTTCTATACCTTACGTTAAGGAAACGTCGGGATGAGTTGAATTTTGAATAATGCAGGTATACGAGTAACGTGCAAAAGGGGTAGAACGTTCCGATCCTTATTAACACGTCTCAAGGATAATACGCCTTCAGGCTGCGAGACGATTTGCTTATGTAAAATCAACTGCAAGGGTTGCTTGGGAGTATATATCGGGTAAACATCCAGAGAACTCAGTACTAGGATAACTGAACACAAATATCGAATCGGTGAGGAGTCATGCAATTCCATTGAATATCAATAACTCATCAGAGATTCAGCAATAGCTGAACATATGCAGGACACACGGTCGCAGCGTTGATCTTGATAACGTAGGAGTGATAAGGCGGGGAATAAAACCATACATGGAAGGACTTCACGCTGAGGCGGTTGAAATAACAAAGGCTGGTAAGAATGCAATCAATAAGGTGGATGGGGCTGATATCTTCAGAATTTGGGTCCGGTTCTGCAGCGGATACACATTAACGTGCGAGAGCGAGTAATTGATCGAGCTAATCGGTCATCAGATGCCATTCACACCTGCAAAGACCAAAACAATTGAGGGAATATTCGGCAAGTAGGGGTGGCGTTTAACTCCGCCAACTACCGGTCCCAAGCCCGGGTGAAAAAGGAGGAGGGTTGGGCGTGGGGCTAGCAACCCCACCCCGTAAAAGAAAACGCTGCTACAGAAACTGCAACAACAAAAACTGCACAAAAGCTGCCTGGACGGGAGGACTCCTCTTCAGTGGGGCTCATGACGCGTGCTGGTGAAAGCCTTCGGGAAGCCAACTCGCCGATAAGTCTTCTCACGACCAAGGCAAAGACCAGGATAGGGACCTGGAACATCAGAACCCTATATGAGAGCGGGAAATTAGCACAGGTAGCCAAAGAGATGGAAAGTTACAACATCAAAGTTCTGGGCCCATGTGAGACTCGATGGAATGGGAGCGGTCAGAACAGACTATCTTCAGGGGAAACCATCATCTATTCCGGACATGAAGATATGAATCATGGCCACACTCAAGGAGTGGCAATAATGTTAGCGCCAGAGGCTACAAGAGCGCTAATGGCATGGGAACCTGTCTCACCCAGACTTATGGCAGCCAGGTTCAACTCCAAGGGAAGGAGGATCACCATCATCCAGTGTTATGCGCCAACAAACACAGCCCAAGAAGAGGAGAAGGAAGATTTCTACAACTCTTTACAGGCCCTTTTAGACCGGACTCCGCGCAGAGACATGAAGATCGTCATGGGCGACTTGAACGCTAAGGTCGGTGATGACAACACAGGCAGGGAACTCATCATGGGCAGACACGGCGTGGGTACCTGCAACGAGAACGGAGAGCTGTTCACAGACTTTTGTTCGTTCAATGACTTAGTAATAGGTGGCACCATTTACCCTCACAAAAGGATCCACAAGACTACTTGGACTTCACCCGATGGGAAGACGGAAAATCAGATAGATCACTTCACCATAGACAGAAAGTGGAGGCGTAGTGTGCTGGACGTCAGAGTGAGGCGCGGCGCCGATGCAGCCTCCGACCATCACCTGCTGGTTGCAACAATGCGGACCAAGCTGAAGTCCTTCAACGATCCGTCAGGAAGAGCGTACCACAAGTTCAACACACAGTACTTGATGGACAAAAAGAAATCAGAAGAGTTCAGCTGTGAAGTCAGGAATAGGTTCGAGGCGCTGTCGGAGTTGGCCGACGAAACAATAGAAAATCACTGGGCAGGAATACGAAAGACCTGGCAGGATGCGTGCACTAAAGTTCTGGGGAAGAAAGAGAGGGAACAGAAGGAATGGCTGACGAAGGGTACCTGGGAGAAGATTAAGAAGAGGAGGGATCTGAAGATGGAAATTAGCAGATGCGGTGACCTGCAACAGAAGGCAGACCTCAAAGCACAATATTGGGAGACAAACCGGGAAGTGAAGAAGGGTGCTAGACAGGACAAAAGGAAATTTATACACAACCTAACAGAGGAGGCAGAGCTAGCGGCAAAGCAGAATAACATGAAGAGGGTATATGAAATCACCCGAGCCTTGTCAGGGAAGAGTTCCAAACCGAGCAAACCAGTCAAGGACAAAAATGGAAGAACCATGACAAGCGAGGAGGGGCAAAGGAAAAGATGGGTGGAACATTTTGAAGAAATTCTAAACAGACCACCTCCGCAAACATCTCCTGATATATCACCAGCAAAAGAATCCCTATGCATTAACATCAACCCCCCAACAATTGCAGAAATCATCAATGCCATCAAGTCCCTGAAGAATGGTAAGGCACCAGGCCCTGACGGCATCCCCTCAGAAGCTCTAAAGGCAGACGCGAGAGCGGCAGCGGAGATGTTACACCCCTTCCTGGTGAAGTTATGGGAACAGGAGAGAGTTCCGGCTGACTGGAAGCTCGGGCATTTGGTAAAGCTCCCCAAGAAAGGCGACCTTTCCCAATGCGGCAACTGGCGAGGAATCATGTTGCTGTCCATCCCCAGCAAAGTACTGACCAGAATCATCTTGGAGAGATTGAAAGAGGCGTTAGACAAGAAACTTAGAACAGAACAGGCGGGGTTTAGACAAGATAGGTCATGCATAGATCATATCGCCACTCTGCGTATTATCATCGAGCAATCCATCGAATGGCAGTCTCCTTTGTACGCGATCTTCGTCGACTTCGAAAAAGCGTTTGACAGCGTCGACAGGGAGACAATATGGAAGCTAATGCAACACTACGGAATCCCGCAAAAGCTGATAAACATCATCCAACAGCTCTATGAGGACTCATCATGCCATCATCAAGCCAGAAAGCTGACAGACCCCTTCCCAGTGAAGACTGGAGTGAGGCAAGGTTGCATGCTCTCGCCGATAATTTTCTTGATCGTCATAGACTGGATTATGAGAAGAACCACAGAGGGCAGCAACACCGGCATCCAGTGGACCCCACCAAACATCTCGAAGACCTTGACTTTGCGGATGACATCGGCCTCCTGTCTCACAAGCAACAGCATGCACAGTCTAAGCTAACGCGCCTAGCAGAAGAGGCAGAGAAGACCGGCCTGAAAATCACCATAAAGAAAACCGAGGTGATGCGATTGAACAACCAACTACAGCAGCCACTGCATCTACACGTGAAAGACGTGGTGGAGACTGACCGCTTTGTTTACCTTGGAAGCGTGGTCAACATTGATGGTGGCACAGAAGACGACGTCAAGAGCCGAATCAGCAAAGCAAGGGTAGCGTTCAACACCCTGCGCCCCATATGGAAATCTAAGGCCTTGTCCCAGCGCAGCAAAGTCCGCATCTTTAACACCAACGTAAAAGCAGTCCTCCTCTACGGGTCCGAAACATGGCGGGTTACCCACAACACCACCAACAAGATACAAACATTTGTCAACAAGTGCTTGCGCCACATTCTTAACATCAGGTGGCCTGAGAAGATTTCAAACACAGACCTATGGCGTAGAACCAACCAAAACCCCGTTGATCAGGACATCAAGAAAAGAAAATGGGGGTGGATAGGTCACACACTCCGCAAAACAGCTGATAACGTCACTAGGCAAGCACTAGACTGGAATCCACAAGGTAAAAGGAAAGTGGGACGACCCAAGCAATCGTGGAGAAGATCAGTCGTGAGTGAAGCGAAGGATGCCGGAATGACAGGGACTCAGCTGAGGATAGCAGCCCAGGACAGAGTTCGCTGGCGTGGCGTTGTTGCAGCCCTATGCTCCAACAGGAGTTCACAGGAATAAGTCAAGTAAGTCAAGGGGTGGCGTTGCGTCAGTTGATATTGATCGCGCCTGTCTACCTTACGAGCGCAGAACACACCATGGGCTGTGTAGTTCTTAACCAGCTTAAGAGTGGTCAGGTGAATGAAATGTGAGCTCAATCTCTGTTCGTTCTGATACACTTGGTCTGACGAAGCTTCTGAGTCACAAGCGAAACGTTACCAAAAACCGCTCTCACCGATTCATTTCAAACTTTCTTTATTTCATCACTGATTCACATTATAAAAACTCTCTAGAATGTTCAGGTCCAGCGACGATGCCATATATTGTGGAGATTTCAGCGCAGCCCAGTCTCTCTTGTTAACCCTGTTTTAAACCCCTTAGCGATTCGACATGCCTCCGCTGGCAAACTTTCAATATAAGGCTTAGTGCGACGCCATATTACATCTATGTTGCCAAAGTCCACATCGTGGCCATTATCCAACAAATTTTCAGCTAATCAGGAGTCATTGATTAATACCCAATATGCCCGCTTATCATGTGAATGTTTCTTAATTCACTTGTTGTGTTCTTCAATACTAGTGTGAAGTTCATTGGCTTCTCTCTGATGCGCACGTCGGAACAATATTTTCACTTGATTAATTGAACACAATTCGTAGAGCTGCCTACTCCCAAAGTGGTCACGATAGGTATTCGGTCTAAGACAGATGAAACGTCCAGCAACCAGCGAAAGCGACAGGTACACAATAAACATTCTATCCATGAATTAAGCATGATTTGCTCCAGCGTAAAAGGAACGAGTGCAACTTTACTAAGGGACAGGCTAAAGCACGATGATGAAGAATGGAAAATGTTATGCAGCAGCATGGACTTGAAGCCAGTTGAACCAGTTTCATTGATACGACTGAATCGTAGTCCAACTTCCTCAAATCTGGACCAACCAATACTGCTTAAAATCGCGGACAACTCTGGAAGGAATCTAG
Source organism: Atriophallophorus winterbourni (assembly GCA_013407085.1). Lineage (NCBI taxonomy): Eukaryota > Metazoa > Platyhelminthes > Trematoda > Plagiorchiida > Microphallidae > Atriophallophorus > Atriophallophorus winterbourni. The sequence continues at coordinate 11,605 of JACCGJ010017236.1, forward strand.
AAAACATCTTCATATACGACTTTCTCCTCCGCGGGGAGCGTTCAAAGATCACTTTTAGGATCTTCGCTTATATGTCTTTGTGGGAAATGGCCCGGAACTCCCAAAAACTATACCAAACGAAGCAGAGGGCTGATCGAATTTGGGATTTCGCTGCATTCTGACTGCAAGCTGAAGCTGGGGTTATTGTTTATCCTCCCAGATTAGATTTGTGACTTTATTCCGCATTGGCAAAAGTTTGTCGAGGTTGATTCTGTTCTATTGACAATGTGAGTAGTTTTGTGGATAAGTGCATATTATAACAGAAAAATGTTACAGTAAAGCGGACAGCAAAAGGTCAGTGTCGCGGTCTGCGTTTTTATATGATCTGGTGAATAGTACGTTTCTTATATTAGTGCGCCTAACAAGAATAATATGAATCTGATGCAAATGCTTAGACCGATGATGTTTCCAATATACTTTATGCTGTGTTCCTTTGAAAGAAAGTGTTACTAACACAATGACTGAACTATATGCACAGTTCTAAAAAGCGTTGTCCATTTTCATTTATTTTACCTACTCCGAACCTTCCGGGACAGTTTTGCCAGGACTCGTATTCTGCACCAACTCTGGCACCAAATACCACTACGCAGTTTTTATTCGCACGTTTTTTGAGGACCGTTGTGTCAAATTATGTGGCCATGAATAATTTGACATTTCCCATACGGAGAAGTAAGATGTTTCACCTTGCCTAGAATCTTTCTGGAACATATCGATTGAGAACTTAATACTTGACATGTGGCTCGTTGGAAAAAGATCTTGGAGTATGGATTAGTGGAAACCAAAGGAGAACGGTGCACTGCCAGATTATATATCGACAGACCAACAGATTGCTAAGTAACTTTCAAAGAAAATTTGGAAGATTCTCGCTGGTAACCTTACCAAAGATAACAAACGTATACCTTCGACCTACGATGGAGAATGCGGTAGAGGTCTGGGTTTCTTGGCAGCGAAAAGATATTTCTCTCTTTGTTAAATCTATCACAAATCAACAAAGTTAGTAATGGGTCGCAGACCGAAAGATTGTGACATCTGGGTCTATGTAAATTTAGCAAAATAAAATCGTTTCATTCATCACTTTTGTAAGTAATTTCGAAAAAATTTATCCTATATTTTATCTCCATAATTAAGATAGTTCCCTTATACAAAATGAAATGCGATGTCGATTTTGAAAGCAGTTGAACATTGTTAACAAAACTAGAGACATGTTTTTATGTACCACGAAACACTGTGTAAGAACGATGTGTCAGACGGAAATCGGTCCAAACACAGAAGCAAAACAACATGTATAGATTTAGGTGTGGCCCAGACTCATGCACTCCGGTGCATGCATGAAGAAATCAAGTGTGATTTCGCGAAAACAAAATTTGAAAAACGTTTGGCCGGAGCAAATTTCAGTAAGCCTTGAAACAGTGGATGAGAGATAACCAAATTTATACTTGAATAACACTGTTCCATGTCTCATTGAAACGATTCTTACCGTCTCCACCTGATGACGGCAAGCCGCCAGAAATCGGTAGTGTTGTGTAAGTGCGGGGGATGTCTGCATCACATGTCTTTGGTTATCCATGTTCGCCTTTTACTGATTGACTAGGAATCACTATGCCATTCTGTGTTTGAACATCGTGGTTAGTTGAACGAACCCTATGTAACAGTGGCATTCAAGTATAACTTTGTTTACCACTTATCCACTGTTTCAAGGCTCAATGAACCTAATGTTACTATCTCCACCTGATGTCGGCATAGAGCCAGAAATCGGTAGTGATGTATGCGTGGATGATATGAGCAACACCTCAAATTTGTCAGCCTTAAGCGCTTTGAGTGCCTGAGCAAGACGCGATGATTCGTCCCTCTGGTTTCTACTTCGGCTGTTCGTACAAACTCGCTGGCCGATTTGCGAACTCGTGGTTCGTAAGATTCATCAATGTAATGGAAAAGGTTTGTTACCGATTTGGAAATCATAATCATGATAATAACGTTACTAATAAACTGCTCTCACAGATTCATTAAAATCGTTCATTTTTAATGAATATGATTCCTTGATTGGTCACGTACCTTGTCCGATACATTGCTGAATCTTTGGAACCACGAATTTGCAAATTGGCCAGAGAGTTGTTTGAAATTTTCGCTTAGATTTAAAAATGAAAAAAGAAATATTTAGTGGCAGTCTTGAAACGTTCAAACATATCCCAACTCAAATGAAATCATTTCATTCATCATTTTTGTATGTAATTTCGCATGAATTTATATTGAAAATTTATCTCAATAATAAAGAGAGTTCGCTAATACAAAATGCAATACGATATCGATTTTCAAAGCAGTCGAACATTGTTAACAAAACAATAGTCGTGTTTTTATGTACCACGAATGACTCTGTATGAACCATGAGTCAGACAGAAATCAGTGCAAACACAGAAGCAAAACAGCATGTATAGATTCAGGTGTGGCTCAGAGTCATGCACTCCGGTGCATGCATGAAGAAATCAGGTGTGATTTCATAAAAACAAAATTTGAAAAACTATTGGCTAGAGCAAAGTTCAGTAAGACTTCAAACAGTGGATAATAGATAACCAAAGTTGTATTTGAATGATACTGTTACATAGGGTTCGCACAACGACCCACGATGTTCGGTCACGGAATCACAAAGTGATTCTTGGTCAAGTAATCAAGGTGCTTATGGGTGACCCAAGTAATATGTTGCTCAGATACCCGCACTTACAAACCACTACCGGTTTCTGTTTGTAGCCAGTATTATCAAGAAACAACAACAAGAAACAACGCAAGATAACCAGCGAGTACCTTTTAATCTGTGGAACAAAGAAGAAATAGTGATCACTAGGGCCGACAAAGGGAAGGCCACAGTGATACTCGCGAAATGTTAATAAAGAAATAAGGGAAAACCAGACCATGCTGAAGGTTCTCATGAATTTATTGAGAGCATGAGAACCACGTCGATTAAGAATAACCGTAAGCTGGTGATTTCGATATACTTGGGTTGTATTAAGGAGAAACTTGGTCATGGATTATGGTTCAGACAATAACCGAAATCTGCATAGACCCGTAGGTTCTATGGGCTCCCAAATATACATAAGGTGAGTCAGATCTAAAAAATAAAGCTCTTTGGCCTAAGATATGGAGGCCTTATGTCGATGATACATTCATCATCATAAACCTCGAATGGTAAAATAAGCACAACGGTCTATCGTAAGCCAATCGACACAGATGTGGTCTTGTGGTACTCATCAGCGCACCCCAAAAGGTATTTAATTCATTTTCGAAATCTCTGTTGTAAAACGTTGAACGCTTGTACAGCGATGCCACCGTTAAAAAGCGATCCTATCAGGTATTTAGTCGTCGGCTTACTGACCATGGTTACCTTAAGAGCCTAATTCAACGCAGACTAAAACAGGTAAAATAAGCAGCACCTAAAACGGAAAATGTTTGCCGTGCAACGGTTTTTATAACTTACGTTATGGAGGCATCGAGATAAGTCGAATCTCGAATAATGCAGGTATACGTGTAACATATAAAAGGAATAGAACGCTCCGATAATTATTAACACGTCTCAAGGTTAAAACGCCTTCAGGCTGCGCGAGGAATTGCTCAGAAGTATATATTGGGCAAACATCTAGAGAACTTAAACACAAATATCGAATCGGTGAGGAGCCACACAATTCGATTGAATATCAATAACTCATCAGAGATTCAGTACTAGCTGAACACATGCTGGACACACGGTCGCAGCGTTAATCTTGATAACGTCGGAGTGATAAGGCGGGTAATAAAACCATACATGGAAGGACTTCACGCTGAGGCGGTTGAGATATCAAAGGCTGGTAAGAATGCAATCAATGAGGTGGATGAGAGCTGATATCATCGCAATCTTGGGTCTGTTTCTGCAGCGGATACACATTAACGTGCGAGACAAAGTACTCAAATGAGCTAATCGGTCATCAGATGTCATTCACACCTGCAAAAACCAAAACAATTAAGGGAATATTCGGCAAGTAGGGGTGATCTTGCGTCAGTTGATAATGTTCGCACCTGTCTACCTTACGAGCGCAGAACCCACCATGGACTGTGTAGTTCTTAACCAGCTTAAGATTGGTCAGGTGAATGAAATGTATGCTAAATCTTTGTTCGTACTGACAACCTTGGTCTGACGAAGCTTCTGAGTCAGAAGCGAAACGAAATAAAAACTCTCTAGAATGTTCACTCACAGCGACGATTGCCATATTGTGGAGATTTCAGCCCAGTCTCTCTTGTTAAGCCCCTGTTTTAACCCTTAGCGATTTCAACTGCCTCCGCAGGCAAACTTTCAATATAAGGCTTAATGCTACGCCGTATTATATCTATGTTGCCAAAGTCCACATCGTGGCCATTATCCAACAAATTTTCAGCTAATGAGGAGTCATTGATTAATACCCGATATGCCCGCTTATCATGTGGATGTTTCTTAATTCACTTGTTGTGTTCTTCAATACTCGTGCAAAGTTCGTTGGCTTCTCTCTGATACGCACATCGGAACAATATTTTCACTTGATTCTTCGAACACAATTCGTAGAGCTGCCTAAACGTAATTTTATCCTTAAGGAGCAACAAAGCCGAACGAAGAGTTCTTACTTTTCTGTTACCCGAATTATGACCGTGTTCAATATTCTTATATGCGCTTCTGATACACCTTTTTGCATGGGATAAACATTCCGTAGCTGGTCAGTCTTTCTTTGTTTTAGGTGTTGGTCATTGTACCTGGTTTTATTGGCTTTATACAAACTCGTAGGATAGTCGTCGTCTATGAGTCGTTGATTGGATTCTTCATGAGCTCGATTTAGTTGTGAAGCATCATTACACAATTGCTCGATTTTATGAAATAAGGACGAGGCTACGGATCTGAATACTTATCTAGAAGGCCCCGATGTTTACCTCAGGACGGCAGCCGTGGATTTTGTTGTTGACCTGTAGTGATTTATACATTTTTATGTCTTGTATCATGTTATTTCTTTAACTTCTACATTATTGTTTCACACTGAATACCGATATCACTATATTGATCTATAGATTTCTTTTCAACGTTGTCACTCACATTTCATTAATTTTATGTTCGTTAACTAAGTTAATACTATTCATCTATTTTTCAATGGTCAACGCACTATACTAAAAATAAACACCTTTTCCACGCGATGTTCTCCTTATTCTGTTGTTGTTTAGACGTCAATCTTGTATGTGGATATAAAAGGAACACACGCAGCCTGACGAACAAATCCTCACTATCCACTACAAATTGGGGAGACCGACGTTATTCGAACAGACGTCCGGTTAACAAGCCGAACGCCACGTGGTGATTATTACGCTTTGAATCGTTTCACGATCCCATACTGATTTTATGCTGTGATTTGTAGTTTTGGTTGACCACAATGTTATGAAATGTGATATGTTCTGGTGCTCAAATTTCCATCTCTTATACACCACTACTGAGTTAGGTGTGTTTGCCGTCATCAGGTGGAGACATTAGGATCAGGTTCAATGAGCCTTGAAACAGTTTATTAGTGGTAAACAAAGGTATACTTGTATGCCACTGTTAGATGGGGTGCTTACAAATGACCGATATCTTTTGGTGCAAACTGATGTTAGCGGAGCATGCGTGATAAGGTAGTGAGCGATAAGTTCTAATCTGTCACGTTTAGCAACTGCTCACACATAATTCATTTTCCCTGGAGGCTATAGCGATCCTTAATGATGAAAACATGTCTGGTGTATGATAAGTGTGTAAAATTGTCCAACTAAACCAATGTTTGGCACGTTGTATCAAGTGTCCAGCAAAATGACCCAGATGATCGGATGCTGTGCTTAGAGCTTAATATAAAATTGTTGAAGGCCTCGGTAGAGACTCTGGCCACCGATCATAGTTCTCAGTTTGCGCGTATAGGTTTTGATTACAATAAAAGTCGGATAAAAGCTGTATCTCGGCAAATCATTCAATGCCAAGGTTCAGCTGTATCAAATGTACCGAGAAATCTTGCAGTGCGTTCTCCTCATCAATATGACATAATTAAAACTACGACGGCAACAGGCCCGACTGCCCAAAACACCCATGGTCCACAAAAGTTTTCGGAGCCAAAGCCACCTGTTAATCTGAATTTTCAGCAAAAACCCTCAGGTTCAAAACCAAAATTCACCGTGCAAAATACTCCCAAAGTGGTCACGATAGGTATTCGATTTAAGACAGTTGAAACGTCCAGCAACCAGCGAAAGCGACAGGTACACAATAAACATTCTATCCATGAACTAAGCATGATTTGCTTCAGCGTCAAAGAAACGAGTGCAACCTTACTAAGGGACAGGCTAAAGCACGATAATGAAGAATGGAAAATGTTGTGCAGCAGCATGGACTTGGAGCCAGTTGAACCGGTTTCTTGATACGACTGAATCGTAGTCCAACTTCCTCAAATCTGGACCAACCAAGACTGCTTAAAATCGCGGAAAACTCTAAAAGGGATCTAGAAAACATCTTACTATACGACTTTTTACTCCGCAGGGAGCCATCTTACTATACGACTTTTTACAGGGAGCCTTTATAGATCACGTTTAGGATCTTCGCTGATATACCTTTGTGGGAAATGGCCCGGAACTCCCAGCAACAAGACCAAACGAAGCAGAGGGATGATCGAATTTGAATCCTTTTAGGATTCCAAGAAGCTGATGAAGCAACTGATAAAGCAGTGCAGCGCAAACACGATCAGCTACAATGGAGATTCCTCAGAGATATACTTAGTTTGCATGATGAAGCTGTGACGGACACGTTCCGCATTCCCAAATATACGACTTGTAAGGGCATCGGTCCTAAGCCCCTAAAATAAAGATATGTTGAACACTGTCAAAACGCATAGGGATAATGGCCACACACTAATGCCAACAGAATTTAGACTAGGCGCATCGAAACTTCATATTGAACAGATAGATGCACCACGAAGTCCAAGAGAAACACTACCAAGTCAATCAATAGTTGACGTGTCAGAAACAAATTCAGTCGATACTATAGTTGACTGTATTCCAACAGTACGACCTAAAACGATCAGGCATCCTTGCAAGCAAAAAAACTTTAGATGCCTACTATGGAGGAGTAGGCCTACAGATACAGTGGAACCCGGGTACAACGAAAATCCAGGGAGAGAGTAAAATGTTCGTTAAAAGCGGAATTCGTTGCAAGTAAAACGCAATATCAAACATGTGATTTTGCCGCCGTTTATCTGTACACGTATAAACAATAAAGAAGTGAAGAATGTCTTACCTTTGTGTGTTTCTGCATGCGTGTAATCCATTTGATGTATAGATCATGCCACAGCCCACAGATCACAACATTAAATCCAAGTTCATGTTAATAATAATAAATTTATTCTAAAACAAAGTAACAAAAACATCTTGCACGCACACTGACAGTTCATGAAGTAGCTGGAGAGGCTCTTTTGTTTAACTTTTGACTTCGCCACGGCCTCAATCTCTCTCTCCACTAATTCAAGTTCTTTTTCGACGTCTCTTCCATCTATCCTAAAAAACTCTCCTGCAGAGATCAAAAGCAGATCTAGGACGAAGCTACGACTTCTGTGTCACTGTCGTTTTCTGTCAGCCATCGTGTAACTGTAAGAAAGGAATGAAGTGTCTGCTTGAGTGATTGCAATTTGTCATAGGTCTGTGATAACCAGTCACAGATAATTCACGTGATTTTCTTGTGTGTGCGCGCGAGTTAGTTACCACACTGGCGGCTAGGCTGCCTGTGTCTCGCCAAGCTGTGCGTAAGTTCTATTCTTAGCGCACTGCAGGCCACTCTTGATGGAGCTTTGTGTGCTAAAGGCAAGACAAAGCGAGTTCCTTGTACGTATGAACTTTATTGAACAAACATAGCTGTCGGGAACGTGTACAGTGTTCGTCAAAGGCGAGATTCGTAACGAACAGATTCGTTGTACTAATGTTTTAAATAGTCTTACAAAGAAGGAATTTATTTGGGAAATCATGGTGTGTTCGTTCAACCCAAGAATTCGTTGAAAACGATTTCGTAGTAGGTGGGTTCCACTGTATTCTGCACTCCGCTAAACTCCTTCCTCACACCACATCCTTGTTGAGAAAAAAACTATGAAATGCATCTACACCAACGCAAAATTCATGGAAACATAATCAGTGATCTGCGTGCAAATTTTCTGAAAAGTTTACGAAACATCATCACCGTAATGGAAAGGTGGCTACAGACTCATCAAACAAATGGTGAAGTACAATTATGCCGGGTGTCACTTATTCGCCGTCACCGTAAAACCAGAGGAAGCGGAGTAGCTTTTTATTATAGCCAAAAACCGTTGTGCCGTGAGATTACGAATCCAGACATCGTGTTGCGGGATACACTCTAGTGCTCAGTCCTATTAGCTAAAGGCGAAGACTGTGTTTTAGGAGTAGTACATCGTCTACTGTCTGCAAAGGAAGCTTACAATCTGGACCTACTCGACAAATTTCGCATGCTTACTTCTATATTCAATTTTGTATTTTTAATTAAGGGTAACTTCAATTTATCGAATCTGCTGAGCAGTACCATTCAAACTTTCGAGCTCTATCGAACACCCAATTCGAACGCATAAGAATCCAGTAAACGACTGCAACAAGATTGCAGTAAACGCAGACTTTTACAAAAGTTCCTAGGTTTAAAGGATAAAATAACGACTTATATAATGCGCCTTAAGCGAAAAAAGGAATTTCAGCAGCCTCCACCATTTAAAATATCATTCCTTACTGACGAAATTAAGGGTTGCTTACACTAGGCGTGGTACCAATGCCAAAAATTGGCACCTATTGAAATTTTTATTCGGGCAGTATACGACATAAAACGCAAGAACACTATTATTCCTGAAATGACTTCGTTAGCAAGTCAATCAAATGCACCTGAGATAAAATCCTGGAGAAGCCGACCATTTCTGGGTCGGCGAATCCACTACTATGGGTTCTTAATCTACCCCCCCAAAATAAAATTTCAATCATGCTGTTGCACCAATGCTAAGGGCATTCTGGGTATGTTGGTTGAACATTATTTACGCGCTTCCGATTTGATTGCATGAGCAAACCGTGGTTAAGTAATTTCCTACAGGATTATAAACTTACGATCCCACACATGATGATTTACAGAAAATATCGTGCAACAAATGGTAGCGGTGTCCTCCTCTAATTATATGAAAGCTTCATTGTAGCTTACTTTTCGCTCTGGAACTAGATTTACAGATACATTGTTTTGCTCTATTGACCTGCATGATAGCCGTAGCTGCATTGATTTATCGCTCCCCTTCTTCATCACCTGCCGCGGACACTGTTATTTCTAACGCAATACATTGTGCATTGAAGCTCCCCTAATCACATTTGTTCCTGCTGGGTGATATTAATGTACCGACAATTGCCACACGCATAACGATAACGTCAAAAGCTTTCTTCAAGGAATAATTACAGTAACCCCACTTTACAACTATGTAAAACAAGCAACGCGATTTCGATCTGAACAAACCTCATCTAACTTATCATACTCACAAACTAAGAACTCATGATCGAATCTCTTTCTTATACAACTATGAACTATGACTTGCTTCGAGCTCTTATTACTGCCAAACGATGGTATTTCTTTAAACTCACATCAACTCAGGAAATATGGGAAACTTTTACAACAAACTCCCTATCATCTTTGTTTTGTCATTGAACATGCAAATAATAAGTAACAAGCAACATCTAAAAAAGCCACTTGGAAGCATTACACGGAAATATATGTGTACCTGTGACAAAATCTGGAATAAGTACTTGGATGAGCCGCCATGACTGAAGTGGTGCAACTACAAATTATTTCGAAATAAGTGTGTCTGCTTAATCGAAATGATAGAAAACATTACCAAATCAAACTAGTCGAAAATATTGTTATGAAATACAAAGCATTGTACAAGCACGTCAACAACATCCGGAGTGTTTAAATGGGAATACTGCCACTTGGTTCTCCTACTGGCCTAGTGACATCATTTAAAGATTGTGTAAAAATTCTTCGACAACAAGTTGCATCAGTATTATCGCAAGTGTCAACTTATGAATAGTTTCTGAACTTTAATAGCTGCAGCCTGCTACTTCTTCACGAGGTAGAATTCCGTCCGAACGTTGTTAAAAGAAAATTAAAGACGATGAAGAAAACAGGTTCACCCGGAATAGATGTTATAAAACCTCAACCTTTTGCATATCCTGTCTACAGAATTGGCAACCCGACATCTGAGGTGTTCAAGATAATGTTTGAACAGAAATTCTCCGAAAAAAAACTTTGAAATTGCCCTGAATAGTCCGATCTACGTTGGCAGCAAAAGAAAACATGCGTTAAACTATCGTCCATTAGCTTTTATTACCAGTGCTATCTAAGGTAATTTGGTCTATCATAGCTGATGCAATGCGGAATCAACTTGAGGTCCATAACTTACTCTCTGATGTACAGCATTGGTTCAAAAAATAGCGATCTTGCCTGATAAGCATTCTATTAGTGAAAGAAGATTGGTCTGGCTGCTGGCAACTTCGTGGACGTAATTTAAATTTATTTTTCAAAAGCAATCGATCGTGTTAGTCACGAACTACTCTTGTCGAAACTTCTTACCTACGGAGTGGATGGTAAACTCTATGCATTGACTAAAGAATTTGTTAATATCCCATGAGATGTACATGGGAGTGAAAATGAGCTATCCGAGACTATTCAAGTTGCCCTTAAAATCCTACAAGAATAAGTCCTCGAACCGCTCTTGTTTCTAATATGTATATCAATGACTTGCCTACTATTGCACAGCCGCCAATTATTACTTTGCTGATGACGCAAAGCTAGACAATGAAATGCCACTTAATGCCTTTCAATGCAGCTCATTATCGCTCAACAGCTAGTTAAACAAAGGATATTATATAGTTCGAGCTGCAATTATACCCGTATCCTTCGATACAGATTTTGGCGTGGTTACTCAGTCTGACTTAGGAAACTATAGGCAATGTCGACTCTCGAAAAGCAAAGCCGAAAGAAACTTGGTTCTCCTGAGAAGAGCCCCAATATAATCTGGAAATTGATTTCAACACACATCCACCATCCATCATCAAAGCCGCCATTCGTTATATCTTTCAATCAGCACAAATTTGCGTAGTCACCAATATACACTTTACCAACAGCGTAGCAGGTTGAACTACCGGAAATACGCTTTTTCCGTTCATAATGTAGATTTGTGGAATACTATACCTACTCGCGTGGTACAATCTGAAACCATTGCCGCATTTTAAATCTCGATAGATGCCCATATGGGCAAGTATACGTTCACGTTTGACAATAAACTTTAACACACATTTCAGATATTATTTACCAACCGATCTGATGCACCTTTTTGTGGGTCTTTTAAAGTATATCTTTTTTACATGCCTCGAATATCAGAGGCGTAAGAAAATCTGCTGTTATTAATAACGAGTTAAAGAGACTAAAGGTCGACGTGGCAGCCCTACAAGAGACGCGATTACCAGACACTGGTAAGCTGACAGAAAGAGATTACACGTTTTTTTGGAAAGGAAGGGGTTCTGATGAGCCTCGACTGCATGGCGTTGGGTTTGCCGTTCGAAACGACATTCTAAAAGCAACTGAACCGAGCAGCAGCGGGAGCGAACGGATTTGGACTCTAAATCTGAGGTGCATTACTGGTACCATTACGTTGGTAAACGTTTATGCGCCGACGCTCTCTGCGACGACTACTGAAAAAGACGCTTTTTATTACAACCTCGCAACAGTCCTGAAAAACGTGCCACGAAGAAACTGTGTAGTGGTATTGGGTGATTTCAATGCTAGAGTTGGTGCGGATTACGAATCTTGGCAAAGCTGTCTCGGGAAATTCGGTGTAGGTAAAACTAATGAAAATGGACGACGCCTTTTAGAATTATGCACACAGTTCAGTCTCTGTGTTAGTAACACTTTCTTTCAAACAAAACCACAGCATAAGGTCTCTTGGAAACATCCTCGCTCTAAGCACTGGCACCAGCTTGATCTTATCCTTGTTAGGCGCACTAATATAGGAAGCGTACTTCTCACCAGATCATATCAAAGCGCAGACTGTGACACTGATCATTCCCTGGTTTGTGCAAAACTGAAGCTTTCCGACACGAGATTTCACCGCACCAAATTGTCTGGTAAGCCTAGGATTGACGTCACTCGCATGTGCGAACCTAATCTAGCTGCGCGATTTGCAAAAGCCTTCACAGCCGAGTTCAGCAAGACAACCCCACTTGAATCGGCTTCAGAAAACTGGGAATCGATTAAAAACAGCATATGCCGAGTCGCACTTTCCACTTTCGGTCCGAAGAAAGCTCGAACGAGCGACTGGTTCGAAGCAATAGCTTCTGAGATGACTGCTGTGTTGGATGAGAAACGGTCAGCATTCTTGAGGTTCAAAGGTATGCCAACAGATGAAAACTTACGACTTTTAAGAGCAGCCAGAAATAAGGTCCAACAGACTGCAAGGCGATGTGCAAATGACTACTGGACAGAAATTAGCCTTAGTATCCAAAAAGCTGCAGATACTGGAAATTTTCACGGCATGTATGATGGGATCAAGAGAGCCATTGGTCAAACAAACATAAAATGGCTCCCATTAAGTCTGTATCTGGTGACCCGATTGTGGACAAAACTCAGCAGATGGAAAGATGGGTAGAGCACTTCTCCTCCCTCTACTCTAGGGACATTACGGTTTTACCACATGTATTTGAAAATTTCGAGCGGTTGCCGACTATTGAATATCTAGATACTCCCTCTACTCTTGATGAGCTCAATAGAGCAATCGACCGCTTAGCGAATGGGAAGGCCCCTGGTGACGACGAATTCCACCTGAGCTCATCAAATGCGGTAGAGCAGCATTATTGCAACCGCTTCACCATTTGCTTCTTCAGTGCTGGCAGGAGGAGTGTGTCCCACAAGAGATGCGAGACACAAAGATCATCACGCTATTCAAGAATAAAGGAGATAGAGGCGACTGCAACAATTACAGAGGAATCTCCCTTCTGAATGTTGTAGGCAAATTGTTTGCTAAAGTCTTACAGATCCGGCTGCAAGTTTTAGCTGATAGAATTTACTCCGAATCTCAATGTGGCTTTCGCAAGGGAAGATCGACCGTTGACATGATCTTCTCCCTAAGACAACTTCAAGAAAAGTGTCGGGAACAGCGTATGCCATTAAACGCTGTTTTTATTGATTTACCGAAGGCATTCGACAACGTCAGCAGGGAGGGTCTTTTCAAAATGCTTAATTTGATAGGCTGCCCACCAAGACTGCTAAAGCTCGTTATTTCGTTCCACTCAGGCATGAAGGGCTCAGTCCATTTTAACGGTTTCAGGTCAGAAGTCTTTGAAATTCGCCGAGGCGTCAAACAAGGGTGTGTTCTGGCTCCCACGCTGTTCGGCATTTTCTTTGCTCTACTTCTGAAGTACGCTTTCAGGACGAGAACAGAAGGTATTTACTTACGCACGCGAAATGATGGCAAGCTTTTCAACCTAAACCGGTTGAGAGCACAAACCAAGGCACGAAATGTGCTAATCCGTGACCTGCTGTTTGCCGACGATGCAGCCTTTATTGCTCACTCCCAGGAGCACCTTCAGTCTCTAATGGACTGTTTTTCGTCGGCATGCAAAGACTTTGGTCTAACAATCAGCATGAGCAAGACCAAAGTCCTTAGCCAAGGGACTGTATCGCCTCCCATCATAACTGTTGGAAACTGTCAGCTTGAATCAGTACATCAGTTCACATACCTTGGTTCAACCATTGCGGATAACCTCTCGCTAGACACGGAGATTGATAAGCGAATTGGCAGAGCAGCTGTCATTCTGTCCCGTTTGAACTCTCGTGTTTGGGGTAACCGCAAGCTGACTGTAAAGACGAAAATGATGGTGTACAGCGCGTGCGTACTGAACGCTTTACTGTACGGCAGTGAAACCTGGACCACCCACGCAAGACACGAACGAAGCCTGAATGCTTTTCATCTACGAAGCATCCGTCGTATCTGACATATCGTGGATGACAGAGTGATAATGCCTGAGTTCTTTTCAAAAGCTGGTCTACAGAGCATTTTCACTCTATTGCGACAGCGCCGCCTGCGCTGGCTTGGTCATGTCTATAGAATGGAAAATGGTCGTATTCCGAAAGATCTACTCTATGGTGAGTTGCAACTAGGAAGTCGACCATTGGGCAGACCGCACTTGCGGTACAAAGACGTTTGTAAAAGAGATAGGAAAGCTCTTGGCATTGACCCGGCGAGTTGGGAAGAACTTGCTCTCGACCGCTCACATTGGAGGCTATGTGTAAAGCGTCGTCTGCATGCTGGGAGGAGCAGATACAGCTCTTGGCAGCTGAACGCAGATCACGCCGCCGACGTGCAACTAACGCAATACAACCGAGTTCTGACTATCGCTGCCAGCGCTGCGGGAGAGATTGTTCCTCCCGAATCGGACTGTTTAGTCACTCAAAAAGCTGCAAAACTTGAACTTTCACGCGTTTGTGATGTACATCCATGGTCGACATCGACCGAAGGAGGCCAACAACAACAACATATCTATGAATAAACAGCTTTAATTAATTTTTTCTTGTGTGCTGACAGGAGAACTATGTCCCACAAGGGATGCGAGATACCAAGATCACCGAGCTGTTCGAAAATATTCTTGCTCTATGTGAATGCAACAATTACAGCGTATTCTCTCTTCTGAATGTTGAAAGCAACTTTTTTGCAGACGTCTTACAGATCCGGCTACCAGTTTTAGCTGTTGGAGTTTACTCCGAATCTCAATTTGGCGTTAGCAGGAAAAGATCAACTGTATACACGATCCCCTCCTGGAGACAACTTCAAGTGTCAGAGACAGCGTATGACATTAAACTCTGTTTTTTTCCTAATCAAACGGAGTCATTTGACTACGTTAACAGTGAGGATCTTTTCACAAAGCTTGACCGGATTTTTCCCTAGACACGTTTAAATAGTTTCTGTTGTGCGTTTGCATTTTTTTCTTTGACACTTTGTGACATATCTTCAACGAATCTGCTCAGATTTATCTTATTCCAAGAATTCTGTATTACTTTCGATCATAGCTATCAGCATTTATTCGTGTGAACAACCGATGATTAACAATGTGAGTAAAATCATAACGTGTTTGATGTGTATGGGCAGGATCAATGGTAAATGTGACCCTACTTTAGCACATGATTCGAGAGCATTAATAAATAATGAAAAGGTTCCAGGTGCCTGCTATTTCTGTGTTCGTTGCAGAGCTAAATCCTTGCACGATGCCGATAATTTTGAAACTAAAATAGAAAAATGGATGGCTTGTTTCGAGTTGAACTTTCGATGAGTGGAGGAAATTTTGGTAAATCATGTTGATCGGGTGATCACTGATGTAAACCATATTAATAATACAACGATTTCGGAACCACCACTGAAGCAATCTTAGACTAAAGCTATGTGTGTGACAACAAAGAAAAAATCCGTTTAGGAATCAGCCAAAAATCTCACAGAGTTGTGCTATACGGTCGACCTCAGCTCTGCATTCTAAAGCTGCGACTCACAAAGTCAATCAAAAAATTGTTTACATTCTTAAACTTCTGACTTTCCGATATGTAATAACAACTCCCCATGCGCATTGAACGAGGTATATACGAACGTTAGCGAGTCCCATGTAAGCCTGTTTGATAGCAAACAGAAACACGATCTCGAGAAATGGTCTCAACTTTGCCACCTGATGCAAATAAAACATGTAATACCAGACAAAGTGACTCGACTAACTCGACACTCAACTTCAGCTCATATTGTTCAACCTCGCTTGCTGAAGATCACACTGAAATGTGACGTTGATATCGAGAACTTACTCCTGAATGCGGACCTACTCAAGACAGATCCCGTCTCAAACTAACGCAAAAATCCAGATGTACCATGGTGAGAAAGGAAGGGTAGCTTGAACGCCAAGGTAAAACGGTATCACGAAGTATAATTCTAATTGGTGTACCAGAAAATAATTCTGGAGTTTCGATTCAGGAAACCGTAGAGCACGACGGCAAGCATTGACGCTACATTGCGTGTTCTCTTGGTAATTCTAAAACCGATGTTGTGGACACTTTTCGAGTTCCTTTAGCCGAAATAGTAATGTTAGAATTAAAAAAGGAAAATGAACGTTACCCAAGGATGTTAGTCTTAGCCCACCCAAACCCAATGTCGTACGTCAAACACTGCCTGTGTGGAGACAGTGGATAGCAGCCTTTCCAACCAAATGTAAGAAATCAATACATAAATAAAACTTCATAGGTACGGCTTAACCAATCGGGACCGAGAAATTCCCAAGGCCGGCGGTCAGCGACTATTCAGTGTGATTCAGCATCACACTGTTTGACGCCTCATCACATACCACATGATTCATCACTACATAAAACAGTATCGATCAAATGTCATTATACAAATGCTCAATGTTTAATCAACAAGTTGGCGAAACTGATTATTATTTGTGTTATCAATTCCCCTGATCTTATTGCTGTGATTGAATCTTAGTATCAATCGATTATGACCGACAGTGATCTTTCTATTCCTAATATGACACTCCTACGCCGTGACCGTGGTGGCGTTTGAGGTGGTGTTGCGTTGTATTGTCACGAGCGACTATAGATAAACATCATCTCAAATACTGATCCTTCACTCACTGAAACGCTGTGCTGCTCACTTGACCTGAAATCTGGTGACAGCTGTACCGTCAGGGTCAAATACCGCTCACCAACATCGACTACAGAACACAACTATAAGCTAGTTGAAAGATTTCACCGCCTCAACGCTCGACAGCAGCCTCAAATGCTAATCATAAGGGACTTAAAGCTTCCGCGGCTATACTTAAGAGGCCAGCATCAAACGAATACACTGATACAAAAACTTTGCGAAGTATTCGACCTAGTACGCTTGTACAACCAAGTCTTCAAACATACACGAATGAAAGGAACAGATCAGCTATCTTTTCTGGACCTTGTTCCTACTTCGAACGCATCAGCTATCGAATCAATCGACTACGAAGCTCCATTGGGGCGGAGTGACCATGTAGGGCTTGTGTTCGATTACGTCTTTAGTGCCTTTCAGACACTGCAACGAGACAAAGGTAATCAGTAAAGTCGACATATGCAGATTCAGAAAAGCACTCTGTGAACTAAACGAGGTCCAACTTGATTTCAATGATTCAAATACACAATAAAACTTATTTTAAAACTATGTAACTACATTGTTTTACTGTACCTAACAATTGACCTTGATATATACTTCCTGTTGATTCGTATTCCGTGATTGCTTCACTGTACCTTCGTGCACCTTTTGGCTACCGCGTTAAATATGCCATCTCCTGTGCCTTTTCTCCAACATTCTTGGGGACATTATTGTATCGGTGTACTAAAAATTGGTGAGCCCGACGTGATACACGAATCCTTCGTGTACTACAAGTTGGTAAGCCCGAAATACACGCATTCTAAGTGTATCTTATACGGTACGTCATTTTCCCGCTTTGCATCGGAGTTTTCGGGTAATTTATTTTAACTCGTTTAATCGTGTATTTTTGCACCAATTGCTATTGTTCATCATGAGTGATTTTAAAGCGTTATGTTGGCATCCACGGTAATCACAATACCAACCTTAATTTCACAAGACCCAGAGTATTAGTTTCATTTTTTAGAAAAAGAATTTAGTTCTAAAAGTATAACTGATGACTCCGCCATGTTTTCACATTTAACGCAGAAACTCCCCGCAAACATGTTTTTAAAGCTACGCGACGCAATCCTAACTGCACCCATAGGTGATCGCTACTCAATTATAAGTCACGACACTCGAGTAGTCGCACACGGTCACCCGTTTGCTGGATACATCGGAAATACGGAGATGATGCGCGGCGTTGCATCAAACCTTCCGCCCCTCTCAAATCGCCAGCGGAAACCTCCCGGGGCCCGAAAAGATTAAATCGTCTTTTCAACATCGAGGATACATCCACAGGTCTACGTGATGGACCGAAAGCTAGTAGGGACGTTCGCACATGCGCTAAAGCGTGCGGTGATTGTCAACGCACGAAAATCCACCGACACACCAGAAGCCCATTTGGAGCTTTTGTCGAACAGGATAGGTGTTTCTCTCACATCCACGTAAACCTCATTGGCCCGTTACCACCTTTAAGTGTCTATACATACATCCTCACCTGCATAGATCATTTCAATGGGTGGCCCGATGCCGTTCCGCTACCAAACTGATTTTCCAAAACAGTTGCAAATGCCTTCTTCGAACGTCTGGTAGTACACTTGGTTGTCCGAGTAACGTTAAATCGGACCGAGATTACCATTTCCATGGCGCCTTCAGTAAATTGCCGGCTACCATTGGTTGCCAACATCACCAAAATACTGCCTATCACCCTGCGGCGAATGGTATATTGGAAAGGTTGCCCAGGCAACTCAAAGCCGCGTTAATGGCAAACGGAGGTACTAACTGGACCGAAGTCCCACCGATTGTCCTCCTAGGTTTATGGTCAACCTTCAAAATCCCTTTGTAAGCCGCTGCCGCCGAGTTAACATACGGTCCAAAAATGGCAAAACCTGGTGAATATGTCTCCCCGTCTAGGCAATAACCATTTGCCTATGGAGATTACGTGGCGCGCTTGCGACACTATAGGAGTCGTTTCCACCCACCTACCCGCGCAATTTCAAGACAAACAGTCCCACATGACTTATTGCCAGTATGTCTTTACCCGAAACGACATGGTGAAGTAAACTCTTCACCCTCCTTATGATGCACCATATAAGTTAATTCGGCAGTCCCAAAAAACAGTTGCAATTGACCGCGCCGGTCGACACGACACGTCTTGATTGACAGATTCAAACCGGCGTTCATGTACAATGCCGTTAACTCAGCAACTTCGCCAGACCCAGACCCAGCACCACAGGTGATAACCCCTAATTTGCACTCTACTATCTCAATGTCTGCCACCACAACAGCTAGGCGAGCGAAACAGCAACCCGTAAGGTTCGGCGATTATGTAGTACATTTTTTAACGTGTTATTATCACTTGGTATATGCCCGTGCATGTTTTACGTACCTCATCACTATAACTCGGTCGTGGCCTTAAACACATGCACCAAAGATTTATTCCTTTTCTCAATCCTCAAGTACGCATGCACCTCCCGCGGTGAAAACCGTGGCATGCGCCACCCCCGGATCAACGACGCGTATCGCCATCCTACCCGGTAGCTTCAATCATGAGCACACAGACAAAAACGAAACTTTTCAGACAAGGTCCTTACCTGCCAGACTGCACACCACTCAGCTTTCTCCAGGCGAGGCCGTTTGCCATCAACCCTGGAAGCGCAGGAAATTCTCACCACGGACTATGTTTTCAAAGATTCTGGTTATTCGTTGTCAAGCCTGCAGATGTGCCTACATCTGTTTCTACTGGATACATACTAAGACCATGCCAGACTGGCGATTCCCGTTAGCAGCACGTTCACCCCATGTGATTCGGCTCCGGCAGCACGTTCACTGCATGTGAGACCTGACTTGACTTAGTAATTATCCTGGTAACCACCGACAATCAACACACGCAGATAAAGTGCTTTGGCTGACTTCGAAGTGACTAGTTGCTGAGATACTATGTTCCATCCTGGAACAACCTAAAACCGCTTGGCCAGATCAATTGTCAATTCCAGATCAGAATTCACCTCTGACCAAACTTTTTGGAAGGGGGCTGTGTAACAACATTGCTTTACTGTATCTAATAATTGACCTTGATATATACTTCCCGTTGATTTGTGTTCCGTGATTGCTTCACTGTACCTTCGATCACCTTATGGCTACCGCGATAAATAATCCATCTCCTGTGCCATTTCTTCAACATTCTTGGGGACGTTGTTGTCGTTGTCAGTCTAATACAACTATTTTCAGATACATATCCACTCAAACCCTCGATTTATTCCCAGCGAAGATGTCCGATTGACTGTTTGCAGTGGAAACAGAAAATGGATTTCACTGAAACAGGAGTCTATGCCTTGCTACTCCTGTAATTTGGTTTCAATTTTTCCGAATATGGAACAGAGTGACCACCCTGGTTCTGCAGGACAAAAACGTACCAGCAACGCATGGTGGAAATAATCCAAAAATAATGTACACAATTGTGAATGAAAGAACAAAAGTGGAACCAGGTGTTTTTCCTCTCATGACAGAACAAGGAATGACTAAAGGAATGACTTTTATCAGCAGTGCAACATGGGTTTCGCCGAAACAGATCAAATCTACTCATCACTCTGGACGATTGGATAGTGTATCTTGACCAAGGATAATACGTTCATGCCTGCTATATTGATGATTCAAACGCATTCGATCACGTCAACCACAGCATGATTCGCGAAAGCTAATGTGGGAAAACATATAATTATAATTATTCACAAACCTTAAAAAACTACCAGCTCAGCTTGATTTACTTCAGTATTCACACTAGAAGCATTCACATTCCAACTCTAATATATGTACAAGGTAGATTTGTAGTGGATAGAGAGGACAAGATTCTGAGGCTGCGTGTGTTCCAGTTATATCACATATAAAATTTCGACTCCGATACAACCACAGAAGAACGAAAAGCGTGCGTGGACATAGTGTGTATTATAATTATTGAATGAGTTGATTATGTACAAATGTATTCAACAGACGAATATTGTTAACTGGGTGATCGAACAGAAAGTCGGTGAAATGTGAGTGATAACGATAACAAGAAATCGATAAATCGATATGATGTTATCGGTAATCGAAACGAAACGAAATTGTCTAAGTTAACAAATTAAAATGATACAAAATAGAAGACTGTACAAAGTACTATAGAATTCCCTTCCTAGAGCGTCGGAAACAAGAAAAAGACGCTCAAAAAAGCATTAGGTTATGAAATCATCAAACTTTGTAAGAAAATGTACCTAACGACCTGAACGTGTTTGTCTGTTATTTTCGGGTGGTTTGAGACATGAACGTAATGAGGGCTTTGTAAGTAAGGTTGGTTTCTGGCGAATCGGATTAAGGAACGTGTTGGTCTGTAGTCGGTGTCTGGGGAGTAACATTTGTGGTATTTGTTTTCGCTACCGATGTTGATTCTACGTAAGTAACTTTCAGACAATCGACACTGACGGTTTCTTTTGATCCATTCCGGTCAACAACGAAATACTTGGGATGCTTGCTGAGCATCTTGTACGGACCAGTGTATGGTGGTTAAAGTGGTGGACGTACATGATCTGCACGCACAAACACAAAGTCGCAGGTAAACAAGTCGGCTGTGATGTAGAACGGTTGAGCACGTTGGCGAATTGGGATAGCTCGTAATGATTTCATGGAGCTGCGAAGGCGACTGACATATGGTGGAGCTGTAAGATCTAAAGATGGATCAGAAGATGTCAGGAATTCGTCAGGTAGGTTGAGTGTAATTTCGTACACCATCTCTGCAGCTAAGCAACCAAGGTCTTATTTCACGTTGGTACAAATACCAAGAAGCACCAATGGCAATAACTCGGACCAACGTTCTGATATCCCATGAATCATGATTGCAGCTTTGAGTTATCGGTGAAATCTTTCGACTAAGCCATTTGAAGAAGGATGATAGGCTGTAGTCTGCATGTGCTTTGTACTGAGTGTTCTATTTAATTCCCTGAAATTGGGAAATTCTGTCAGTAGTAATAGTGTTCGGTACACCAAAGGCTGATCCAATGTGGAACGAAATTTTTCACAACCGTTTCTGCACTGATATCTGGAATGGCTACAGTCAATGGCCACAGGGTAAAACGGTCGACGCAGGTCAATATATAGGAACAACCGTTAGAGACCGCTAATGGACCAACGAGATCCAAGTGAACGTGCTGAAAGCCCTTCGTAACATGTGGAAATATACCAGGGAAACTGATAGTGTGACGTTGGACTTTGCTCTGCCGACAACGGAAGTAACTCTTGGTCCTAAGTTGAATGTCTTTATGCATGTCAATCCAAAGATAACGAGAGTTAATCAGCTTCCGAGTAATTTTTACTCCGGGATGTGATAAACCAAGCAAATGCTCGAATACGGTACGTCTCAAATCTGATGGGACAATTGGACTGACCTTACTACTAGATATGTCACAAACCAGATAAGAATTAAAATTAGATATCGGAATACGGCGGATTTTACCTGATTGGAAAGTAATGTACCGTTTTATTACAGGGTCAGTTTGCTGCGAACGCGCTAATTGCTCAAAGTCGATTCCAGGTAGTCGAAAGCAATTAAATGAATCCGAGAGAATATATCTACAACTCTGTTCGACGAGCCGGAAAGATATCGAATGTCGCTCGTGAATTGCGAGATATAATTTAAGTGACGTATTTCTGGAGGTGAATATCGACTCGATGGTTCAGAAAGAGCAAACGTTGGTGGCTTGTGATCGGTCCATACTGTGAAAACACGAAATTCAAGCAAATATCTGAAATGTCGTATCGCATAATTGATAGCCAGTAACTCACGACCGAACGTACTGTATCGAGTTTGAGCTGATTGAAGAAGCCGAGAAAAGAAAGTGAGTGGCTAGGTGATATTGTCTAATTCTTGTTAAAGGACTGCGCTGACTACGTTTTGTTATGAATCTGTAGCGAGAGACAAAGGAATGTTGGGGTTCGTTGATATGTAAGTCAGTAAAGTGTCTTTGTTTAGAGCATATTTCATTCATTTTAAATTCACATTTTCTTAACGTATCAAGTTAGTCAATGGATGTGAAATCATAGCACATTGTAGAATAAAGCGTCTATAATAGCTAACCAAACCCAAGAAACTTCTGACTTGACGGATAGAGCAGGGAGATTTATAATAATAAATAGCTGATGGTTTTTGAGGTAACGGTTTGATACCGGAACTATCAATTTTGTGTCCAAGAATTTCGACAGAACTCACACTAAGCAGACATTTATTGGGATTAACCACAATACCGTAATGTCATAGGCGTTGAAATACTTCACGAAGTTGTTCGAGATGTTCAGTGGGATTTAAACTTGCGATTAGGACATCATCAATCTACAGGTAGAAGGAAGATGGACTGCGGAAAACGTGGTCCATAAATATCTCTAAAATTTGTGCTGCATTGGGTAAGCCGAATGGCATCCTAAGAAATTCGAATAGACCAAATGGAGTGGAGATGGCAGTTTTGGAAATATCATCCTCAGCTATTGGAATTCGATGTTATGCGCGCACTAAATCCAACTTCGAGAACACAGATTTTCCGTGAAGAGACAGCGTAAAGTCATGTATGTGCGAAATGGGATATCTATCTGAGATCGTTAAACGATTTAAAGTACGATAAGCGCCACATGGACACCAGGCGTCCGGTTTGTTCTTTTTCACCCTATGAAGAGTTGTGGCCCAAAGTGAATATGATGGACGGATTATTCCGAGTTCCTTCATATGCCCGAATTATCGTTTGGCAGCTTCAAGTTTGTTTGGCGCCAGTCTGCGTGGTCTACTGAAAACCCAGGGTCCACGGGTTGAAATATGGTGTTTGATGTCATGCTTCACAGGGGTGTCGTGTGTACTTCGTTTGAAGATATCCGAAAATTCCCTCATGAGAGAAACGTAATTCAGTGCAGTATCCGGAATCAGGACTCGAATAGTTTATATGGTGAATAAGACAAATGGCCGATTACGGCTGCGGTGGTCCAGTTATATCACACTTAAAATTTCGACTCCGATACAACCACAGAAGAACAAAGAGCATGCGTGGACATAGAGTGTATTGTAATTAATGAATGAGTTGATTATGTACAAATGGTATTCAAAAGATGAATATTGTTAACTGGGTTATCAAACAGAAAATCGTTGAAATGTGAGTGATAACGGTAACAGGAAATCGATAAATCGATATGATGTTATCGGCAATCGAAATGAAACGATAATATCTAAGTTAACAAATTAAAATGATACAAAATAGTAGACTGTAAAAATCACTGTAGATTTAATGTTCTAAATATACCGCGAAACTTGGCGAGTCACTTGAAATAACTCAAATATTGAAAACAAATAATTTGTCTACAAAATTTTTTTAAATGTTTGTGAGCGATCGAGGAAACATATTCCTAACAAATAAAGTATGCGAAGAATCGGCCAGAGCGTAATTTATTGGTAACGTTTCGCTTCTTACACTGATTTTTCGTTAAAATAAGGTTGTCATTACGAACAGAGATCAGGATTAAATTGCGAGCAATTGGTCATTACTAAGCTGGATTGGAACTGCACAGGCTATGGAAGTCGTTAGGTTTGTTAATATAGACAAGTGAGAAACAAAGTCATACATGAATCCCACTGTTGCATAGGGTTCGTACAACGAGCCACGATCCTGAAACACAGAATCACATAGTGTAAGAACCCTATGTAACCGTATTCAAGTATAACATTGTTTACCAATTATTTACTGCTTCAAGGCTCACTGAACCTAATCTTGCTGTCTCCACCAGATGACGGAAACAGCCAGTTACCGGTAGTGGTGTGTAAGTGTAGCAACACATTACTTAAGACAAGTGAAATGCTGATGATTAGATAGATAGAATAGATCCACACACACGAAATGCTGTTTTTATTGCTTGAAAGTGTGTCCGATTGGTTTAATTGCGTATTTTGTGCGCGCACTAAGGGATACGCACGTTAATATTTATCAACGGCATAACCAGATGCATGATTAGGCATATATCAACCCCATACACCCTTCTGACCGCATTATTTCCAGCCTTTGCTATCTTAACCGCCTTAGCGTGAAATCGTTCTCTATATGGTATTAGCCCCCACCTTATCACTTCTACGTTGCCAAGTTCAACGCTATGACCGGTATTCTGCACGTGCTTAGTCATGACTGAATCACAGACCAGTGATTGATATTCATTAGAATTGCGTGGCTGCTTACCAATTCACTTTATGCTTTCGTTAACTGAGTTCTCGAAAGGCACTTTAAAAACAAAACCAATCAAAAGCAATTTTTATTTTAAAATACGAGAGCTTATAAAATCACATCTATATTGTAATCGGCAAGAAGCAATACCATATTGATAAGGAATAGGCGGCAAAAATAATTTCAAGAGAACTATAGATATTGTATAACGTTTTTGTTTTTATCCGTGTTAAACCAAGGAGAAAATTAACCGAATACATCGAATCTGAAATCGGATTATATTCAATGATTTTACGTCCACCTGATATAAGCAGCACAAATATTCTTGAATGACAGACGGAGCACCGATACAAAAGTTAAGGAGATACGTTTTCCAAAACAGCTGTTTGACAAAACTAGGTTGTCAATGTACAAGATGAGGAAGTTAAGTGATTGAATAGCTCTGACGTGACTACATTGTTTCCCAACGGGGACATGATTAACACACTTTATGTAGCAATATTGATAATCTGTTAAGAATAATCTTACAAATCTTTGCATATA
The DNA here is from genome assembly GCA_013407085.1 of Atriophallophorus winterbourni. Taxonomy (NCBI): domain Eukaryota; kingdom Metazoa; phylum Platyhelminthes; class Trematoda; order Plagiorchiida; family Microphallidae; genus Atriophallophorus; species Atriophallophorus winterbourni. The sequence goes on from JACCGJ010017236.1 coordinate 37,157, forward strand.
AAAGCAATCGATTCAAAGCCATTCCGCAGAAAAAGCATGGCACGTTTTGAGCTTTAAATGAAGCATATGTTGGCTGAACAATGTAGTATGTGATGGGGAACGATATTGTTAATATCGTTCAAGGTCATCTGTGCTGTGATAATTTATCTGCCTACTTGTCATTTGACAGTAGTTCAAATGCAAAATACCGGCGGGTCGTTCATTTGACAAAACGGTTATTTGATTGGCTAAGGTCTTCTAGGTCTAATATATTGCTTCGCACGGATCAGTGATCAATTTGGTAATTATGAGCGCTAACGAAATCACTGAGCTTTTTCAGCAAACTATTGGTCACCTGTTGTTTGAAATTCTCGAGGAATTGAACCACTTACTGGCAGAATTCACTCGAGTTTCGGGTACCCACTATTTCATACGATCTTCGAAAATAAATTCAGCGTGCGATTTGACACGCATGAATTATGAATGTCAACGAAAAAGGATCCGTCGACTTCCAACGTAACGTATTACAACGCGTATTACAACGTTGGTCGCCGTGGTGTCCTCTTTCGTATCACTAGTAGTAACATGGTCCATAACCATGAATTACAAACTGGTGAAGTTGGGCCGTGGGACTTCCGCAGCAGACGACTAAATAGTCAAGAACTGGATTCTATTCAGCCGATGCTTGAAAGCGAGACTCGTCGTTTAATATCAGTTATTATGTGCTCATTTGGTGAGTGATTCACGCGACAAGGGTTCTCATTCGTTAAGTGTAATATGTAAGAATAGTAAAGAGTCCGGCGAGAGCTTGTTAGATAGAAAACACAAACACGTCCTCGATATATGATCTCAAATTTGTCAACAATTGCAAATTGAGCATGTTACTGCTGACAAATTGATTCGTCAAACTCGCCATTCCACCTCATCTCATAGTGATCAACCTCGGTTACTAAGTGTTACACTCAAGTGCGAGGCTGATATCGATAAGATACTGCTAAATTCGTACCGACTAAAGACGGATCCGAATTCAAATTGCCGCGTATATCCTGATGAGCCATGGTGGGAACGGAAGGGTGCCTCAAACACTAAGGAATAAACGGTATCGCGTAGTATGTTTCTACTTGGGGTACCAGAAAATACCACTGAAACAGGACAGGAAACAGCAGATCATGACTACATGCAGTGGCGTTACATTGCGTCTTTGCTTAATATTTATAATGTTGTGATCACTGACGTGTTTCAAACTAAGTGCTTGAGAAGGATTCTTCGAATTTTTTGGCCACACACCATATCGAATGAAGAGCTCCTGAGAAAAACTGGTCTGGAGGTGGTATCTACCGTAGTCAAAAGACGACGGTGGAGATGGTTCGGTCATGTCTGCAGGATGGATCCCAGTTCGCATACGAAAATAGCCATTCACTTGCGTCCGCAAGGTAAACGAAAAAGGGGACGGCCCAAGGAAACTTGGCGCAGAACGTTGGAACGCGAACTACATGCACAAGGATTCACGGTGTAGACGGCAACGGAAACAGCGGCAGACCGGAACCACTGGCGTGAAGTTGTCTTCGCCTCATGTGCCACCCGGCACGGAGAGGATTGAGTGAGTGAGTGAGTGAGTGAGGGTGTGTGATCACTGACACTTGCCGGGTGCCTTTTTCAACAAACTATAAAGGAGACGGACCGAAACCTCCCAGGATTAACTTTTCAACTAGCGACATGGCTGAATTTGTCAAGTCCGAATGGAAAATAGCAAAACGTGCTTTACCGAGAGACATTAGACTTTGTCCACCGAGACCAAGTACCATGTGTGCGACACATTCGCGGCTGGGGGCGGTAGACGGCAGCGTTCCCACCGAAACTGAAGCAATCAATACATCAAAAAACGTAGTGGTTCTATGGAATGCGATACTGCAAGATGTTGTGAATGCAACGACAATTGATGTTTTCAAATCAAAATTGGATGCATACGTCAAACAAATCCCTGAATTTGGCCCGGTGTATTGAAGCAACACGAACCCAGAAAAACATTAACAATATGATTTTGATTAAATTTTTTTTCGCAATAGTTGTCATTCAATGGTACGTGTAAAGCATTAGCTTTTTATCACCATAAATCTTGATTCCTTGATTCTTGATTCCTTGATTCTGTTGTTGAAGCCGGATATGAATGCGTCGTGTCGATCGATAGCGAATTGGGTTCGCTGTACTAGGTGTCTTAAAAGATTACACAGTCTTCAGGTCACTTGATCAAACATGAACCACGCCTCCACCCGCATTTCACACCCACTTGACAATTCATCCATGAGGTCAACCGGACCGACAATAAACGCGCCCACACACGAATCCCACATCACTAGAGAGGGAAAATTAGTCAAACGGGTTCATTACGCACAAAAGATACGCGCATCTTATATAGGCAAATCAAGCAACCACTACACTGATATGAAACATATCTGTCTCGGTTGTCACTTGGAACTAATTAGTCAATCGATTTCGAGCCAACCGTTAAACTGGGACCAACCACAATGCAAACGCAAAGTGTTGATTTTTACCAGCAATAATGTTGAATAGAATTTTAACTAGATGATATACAAGACATGATTGTGCTTGGCGTAGTTGATTACGTTATGCAAACATGACAAATTTTCATGCTATTCCGAAGAAGATGTAGTAGACTAAATGAGCTTGTAAATCAACATTGAACTCAAATTTAACACGGAAACACGATACGTATAATTCTCGTTGATATACCTATCTCTGGGACTTGACACAATAAATCTATTATTTATTCCACCACGGTCAAAAAGTATGACCATGATACTTCATTTAACAGTGTAATATTGATAAAAATCTATGATCGCAGAAGCGTTTGTTTTAGAGTTTTAAGCTAGTTTGAGCATTGCCATAGAACGAACCAGTATATAGAGAAAACCTAAGGTGTATAGAGATAAGTTTTGTTTGCCTGTTTTTGCGGAATAATCGTTTATATCATTTTCAATGTTGACCAAAGGAACACTGCAACATCTCAGATAATCAGGAGTTTGGGTTTGAACGTGTTCTCGTTACACGTCACTTATCTTCAGATTGTGATTGGTTTAGCATTCACGGCCCTTCCATCCTGGATGCCTCGGCTAATATTAAAACAGATAAATTAACGCTTCACTAAATTGACCGGCCCGGAATAATAAATTCCTCAGATTGTGAAGAAAGTTCGCAATTAATCGGTTAGAACAGTTTTATGGAAAGTTTCCCCTCTGTTTTTCATCGCCATTTGTAGTTGGGCGACATGGATATATGACATGTGGATATGGGTGACGTGGTCAACGATGGATGGACTGGCCTCAAATCTAGGGCTACCAACTTAATGGACGTTAGGACAGAATATCCGGTTTGGTGAATACATGACGAACCATGAGATATGGGGCGTAACAGGGTTGTTGTAACTTCAGCGACAATACGCCTCAGTTAATGAGTTAATAACACTGCTGAAAAGTCTGTAAGGTTGATTTAATCATACTACATAATAAACGTTTTTGGTTTTTAAATAAATGAATTAATTGATACTAATCTCCCTCATAATACTCCTTATTTCCAAAGTAATGTTTTTCAAATTCTAGATCAGTGTTGCGAAAAATAAACCACCAACATATGGTTTATTTATTATACATGACAATTTGATGGAGAGAAAAGTAAATTTAGTTTTGCATGCATCATAATCATTTAGAAGAATATATTCCCTGGGTAATCAAAAGATACACTGTAATGCATTAGTTTGTAAAGCACTGTTGGATAAGATTGGCACGACCAACCTGGTGTTAAAGCCACCGCCATTAACAAAGATTCTCATTTGCATGTATTGCCTTAACAAACATCCCACGACCGTTTGCTTGCTGCTTGCACTCATCTGGTAGGCACAGTAGGATCAGGATCTGCATACCGTGAAACAGCGGAGAAATAGTAAGCAAGGTCTGATTTCTTAAGCCAATGTTGGACAAGGTCTGAACAAATAACCTGTTCAATAATATGTACCCACAGCCCTTATGCATTATAAAATCCATTAATCACTATTCCAATGTTTTAAAGCGTGCGAATCTTGATCATACTGTCCTCACCTGATAAATGCTAACAGTAGAGAACCGGTCGAAGTTTATGTGTGTGTGATTAAAATGCATGCAAACGAGGATCATTTTACATTATAACGTGCTATTGGCGAGTAATAAATTCAGTTAAGAAGAGTAACGAAACATGTATCTATTATTATGTGCTTGATAGTGAAGAAAATATAGATGCAAGTTTCATAAAAAAATAATGATCATCCAAATCTTGACTTTGCAGATTGTGACTTTGCAGATTGTGACTAATGCAAAAACTCGATACAAGCAATTGAAAATATATTTAGAACCGAGGAAGAACCCCGGCAAATTTACAATAAAATCAATGTGTGATGTTCTGAGACCATTTTCCTGGCTTTGTTTAAATTCATTTGATGGGACAAACTGTGACTTTTTCGCCTCCAATCATCACCTTTTGAAACTGCCAGCTTGACCCAGTACATCATTTCACATATCTTGGTTCAACCATTGCGGATAACCTCTCGCGAGACACGGTATTGATAAGCGGATTGGCAGAACAGCTGTCATTTTGTCTCGATTGAACTCTCGTGTTTGTGGTAACCGCAAGCTTACTGTAAAGAGAAAGATGATAATATACAGCGCGTGCGTACTAAATGTTTTACTGTACGGCAGTGAAACCTGGACCACCCACGCAAGACGCGAACGAAGGCTGAATGCTTTCCATCTACGCAGCATTCGTCGTATCTTGAACATATCGTGGATGGACAGAGTGACTAACGCTGAAGTGCTTTCAAAAGCTGGTCTACAGAGCATATTCACCCTATTGCGACAGCGACGCCTGCGGTGGCTTGGTCATGTCTACAGAAGAGAAAATGGTCGTATTCCGAAAGATCTACTCTATGGTGAGTTGCAATTAGGAAATCGACCATTAGACAGACCGCACTTGCGGTACAAAGTCGTTTGCAAAAGCGATATGAAAGCTTTTGGAATTGACTCCGCGAGCTTGGAAGAACTTGCTCTTGTCCGCTCACTTTAGAGGCATTGTGTAAGGCGTCGTCTGCAAGCTTTGTAGGAGCAGATACAGCTCTTGGCTGCTGAACGCAGATCACGCCGCCGGCGTGCAACTGACGCAAAACAACCGAGTTCTGACTTCCGTTGCAAGCGCTGTAGGAGAGATTGCTCCTCCCGAATATGACTGTTTAGTCATTCAAAAAGCTGTTAAACATGAAAATTCATTAGATTGTGATGTACATCTATGGTCGACATCTTCAGAACGAGGCCAACAACAACAACATTATTCAATTGAGCTTTCTGTTTTTCTTGTAGCGCCTAGTTTTTGTTGCGATGGGAGAATTCGCGTTATGAGGCAGCGATGAACATCTTTAATCCAACAAAATATTGTCAATTATGTGTCGTAACTTGTTTACAATTTATTCCGAAAGTTTCATGCATCACACCCAACATAGAATCATACCAAGGGACTTGGTGGTTAAACCTCCAGATTATTCTTGCAATACTCAAAAGGCTGCCGAAAACGCAGCCAAATTTTTCTTAAAACAAAGGATCTACAGGACCAATTAAAACCTGACTATCACGCGATCGAAACAATCCGAATTGCGAAACGTATTATCTTAAGTGGATTTCAGCAACATTTGTGAAAAACACGCCGAAGTCTTGGCCACACAGACCGAGCAATGAAAGAAAGACAAAATCGTAAGTTCAGCACGCTAGTTCCTTTGATAATTGTACTCTGCAATATTCTAACGTAATTAATTTATCGGATATTCCGCTAACGCATACCAAACAAAGATTGTTAAAAAAAGAGCTCAAAAGTCTCGTTAAATACAAAATTTTCAGAAGCGGAGGATGTTATTCCATGAGTAGAATCCACTGTCAACCAGCTAACTGAAAATCAGGCAGATGCACTGAGAAACGGTTTATCTAGTATTATCAAAACATATCAATTAGAAATGATTAACCTTACGCAAGGTGAACAACACGAACTGCTTAAATTGCGAAAAGAAGTGAAGACAGTGATCACTAAGGCAGATAAAGGCAAAGTAAAGGTTATTCTTTCTAAAAGTGATTATATATGAGGCAGGCACACCTTGCTGAAGGTCCTTATAATGTTATTGACAATTGTATGGCTACGACCATTATAAATAAGCGTACGAGGGTTGTTTCAAGATACCTGCGAGGCATTAAAGAAAATCTTGATCAAAGATTATGGTTTACGGTCTAGCCAAAATATACTCAGACCCACCGATTCTATGGACTTTCGAATATACATAAGGTAGGCGTCCACTTAAGGCCCATTGTAGTTGGCATTGGATCCACAAAACATGAATAGGCTAAACACCTTGCCCAGCTTTGGAAATCACTAGTTGGTAGCACGAATTCATTTGTTAAGAACTCGTTTGATGTTGTTCGTCGCTAAAATACCGTAACCATTGAGGAGGATGAGATGATGGTTAGCTGTGACGTAAGCTCCTTGTTCACAAATGTTGACACTACATGCTCTTTAGAATTAACGAGGAATTCATTCAACTCTGATATGACCTTGAAGGATTGTACAAACTTGAGTGTACAACAAATCATCAACGGTGTAGCATTTTTTAAATATGAACAGCTATACACGCAAAAGGATGGGCTCATCTATTTCCCCGGTGCTGGCGAATGTGTACATGGAGCACTTCTAAAAGATAGCTTTGAGAAAAGAAGCTTTAAAACAAAAGATGTGGTGGCGTTATGTCTACGATACATTCGTCATTATAAAGCGCAACAGACTAGAAACATTTCATTGTTATCTCAATAATTTAGATCCGAAAATCCAGGTCAAGAAAGAAACCGAGTGACACTTCCGTTCTTGGACTGTCTCGCGCAAGATGACAACGGCAAGATAAGCACGACCGTATATAGTAAGCCAATCGACACAAATGCCATTTTGATATACACATCGGCGCACCCTAAAAGTATATTTTAGTCAGTAGCGTAATCGCTAATTTACAAAGTTGACCGAATCTGCAACTATTTTGCTGATAAGAGACGAGCTCATCAAGAAGTTAGTCGTCGATTTGTAAATCGTGTTTACCCCAAGAGCGCCAATTGGATCGAGTTAAAAATCCGAAACCAAAAACGGAAATGGTTTGGTGAGCTACGGTATCTCTACCGTATGTCGAAAGCGCCTCCGAAGGAATAAATCGAATCTTGAATAACGCAGATATTAGAGTAACATATAAGAGAGGTATAACGCTTGGCTCCTTAATAATGCATCTCAAAGACCAGACTCCTTTAGGTTATGTGAACAACTGCATTTAAAAAATCAAATGCAAGTTTTGCGCGCGGGGGTTACAGTGGGCAAGCGTATAAAGAGCTTTGCAGTAGGGTAAACGAAAATAGGAAACGAGTAAGAAAGCAACCCGCAATCCCAGTGAATATCAATCACTGATTCTGGATTCGGCCCTAGCTGAACACGCGCTAGACATGGGTCACAGCGAACATCTTGATACCGTGTAAGTGATAAGACGGGGTGTGAAATCTTATAGGGAAAGACTTCACGCTTAGGCAGATGAAATAACAAAGGCTGGGGTGAATGCTGTAACAAGGTGGATGTGGCGGATATCTCAATAATTCGGCGTTCGTTATTGCAGCGGATAAGGATTAACGTGCACAACATTTAATATGCACTTGGATAAGGTAAGCAGTGGGTCAGCGCGTGCTGTTCGCACCTGTACACAAAATAGAAAAAAGGGATTAACACATCATTTAGTGGGTGTGATCAATTGTCTTGATCTCGAGTGTGTATCTTAGAGAACTAAGGATTGGTCAAGAAAATGCAATTTAAACCTGAAAACTGTTCTTACCGACACCCTTGGTCTGACGAAGCTTCTGTGTTCAGAAGCGAAACGTTCCCAATAAATTTAATTTAACCTATTCATTTCAAACTTTCTGTTCATGATTATGGACTACCGATCGGTCTCGATTATTTTCAAAAACCTTGCTGGCTTCCTCTTGTGTTGTGTTATTCATATGTGAACGTGATTAATGTTTAATAAATGCAACCTCATGAATAAATTTTGACGCCATCGACAATCGGGTATTGAACTTGTGTATGCGTGATGTGAGTGTCCTCAATTTATTTCAAACAATATAATACAAGTTAAAACAAATAACGTACCCTCACCTCAATTAACTCGAAGTAATCCTCCTCTCCATCCACAATATTTTATTTTATTTCTTTAAAAGACATGTAACGTTTTTGAAAAATGCATCTCACACCTGCCAAGCAATATTATCCTATTATCACCATCGAATAAAATTTATTAGGAATTATTTTACCCATTTTGAATTATCCTCATTTTTCCTTGTTTTAGACCTTTTAGAATATCTTCCGATATTGCAATCAAATTGTCAATCAAATTATTTTTTAGTTTAAATCTATTTCTGATTTGAAACTCGAGGCAATAATTAGATTTCAATAAATTGTTGCATCTGATTTATAGTTCTCAGATTCAGTCAGAAGTTTCATGTTCGATCAGCACCGGGTTGTATATTTTGGGACACTCGTAAATTAACCATAAATAGAAGCAATTGGTTACAGAAACACTCTCTAAAGTTATTTGATAATCTTTGGTTAATTGAGACCAGTTTATTCAGCTGGTGCGATTTGTAAACTTGTTGTGATGAAATCACGGCGAGTGCATCTGGGAATCAAGAACAACAGGATGTTCACAGTAAGTAATTTAATCTTTATATTAGAGCGCTAGAAAACAAAAAGATCGAATTGATAAAAAAATTGAAAAATTTCATATGTGTAGAACGCTACACATTTATTTTGCTAACAAAATTTGTTAGAATCCAAAAGACAAACATGTATGCATTTTTTCAAAAGCGGTCGACTATTTTCTTTCGATCTGAAAAATCCGTAAATCGCCAGACAATATGTTCAAGATTCGTCAACTGCGAAAACTCTGGAATTAAAACCAGATATACTGCTAAACGTTTTTATCATCGTTTCCGAGGCGTATTACTGAGAGATTTCAGCCGTTTTTAAGAGTCTAAACAGTAATTTGGATAAAAAGAAAGGTAGTAATGAATCGGTGAGAACAGTTTATTGGTAACGAAAACCTGACAAGCACGTGTTCCAAGGCCACCAGGATGAAGTCCGAATTGCGAACGGAGTTATCTGATGTGGATTTCTGCAATATCTTTTGAAAACATGCCGAGGTCTTGGCCACACAGATAGAGCAAATGAGAGAGAAACAGAAACGTAAGTTCGCCACTCTCTTAGTATCGAAGATTAAGTGTAATTCTACTAGTTCTTTTGATAACAGTGCTAAACGATATTCTAAGGTAATTAACTTATCAGATAGGCCGCTATCGCATAAGGAACACAGACTGTTGCGAAATTGCCTAAATTTCTCACTAAGTACAAAGGTTTTGAAATCTGAATATATCATTCTATGCGTAGAATCTACCTTAACTCAGCTACCGGAAACACACACAAACGCACTACGCAACTGTATAGCCAGTATTATCAATAATCAACAGCCAGAAGGTGTAACCTCAGCAATATGAACAGCGAACAATTCCCTGTTCTGCGGGAGGAACACAGAATAGTGATCACTGGGGCCGACAAAGGCAGTGGTACTCGCAAATTGTTATTAAAGAAATAAGGTTAAATCACACCTTGCCATTTATACCTGAACATTGTTCGTACCGACACCCTTGGTCAGACGAAGCTTCAGAGTCAGAAGCGAAATGTTACCAATAAACTGCTCTCGCCGATTCATTACAAACTTTCTTTTTACATGATTAAGATTCCCCGATCGGTCATGAACATTTACCATTACATTAGTAACCTGGATAAATGTAAACTTGTATGTCACGAATTCTGTATGAAAATTTAAATTGCGTTTAGTTTCTTTGGGTTTTGGCTTTAATACATCCAGTAGGCTGTTTATCATCGAATAGTGAAAATCGAGCATTCGTGACTCAACAGACCTTGTCCCAATGTCCCACGAATTTTAGACAAATTGACCCTCAATCCGTGTATCTGCTTCTTGTCGAGAGACAATTTCTTGCTTGTCTAATGTTAAAGACCTACGGTATTTCAAGTTCCTAGTTTTGAGCTTGTCACTTTTATGTTTCGCTGGTGCAGCATTTTGATCATTTCCCGAACACCATAAACTCAACAAGAATAGCGCATCGATGGGATATGACACATCATTAACTGGCATCTGATCATCTTAAGACCAGCAATAGCCCTCTATTAAGATCATAACTGTCTGCCGGGAGACTTGAATAGGTACCTGAAAAAGTGATAACCGTATGGATTAGTCTGTAGTCTAGTGATTCACTGAGCACCACATTCGGAATATTTCGCAATAATTCAATGAGAGCATGGTGGTTAAGTTTTGGTTGAAGTCAGATTCTGCATACGAGTTGTATTTGAATTTTCTTTAGCTTATAGTTAGCTATAGATAGACAGGTTTCTAAGTTGTGATCGCTCAATAGATATGCATGTTTCATTTTCGTGACATTCAAACCACCTTCTGAGTCAGGGCTAAATAAAATGTTCACAAAGTTGTGGATGAATGCTCAAATACATCTTGAAATTTATTTTTACATGTGACTCTAAGTCACGTCCTGAAATACGTATAATGTGGCAGTGGAAACTGCTAAGAATATTTTGCAATAATTCAACATAGTGTAAAGACAAATAAATGTGATTGATTCGTTGGAATAATTTTCGGTTTATTTTCGTTTTCTTATTAGATGTACATGAATTCCTATTGTATTTCATCAAAGATTACACAGAAGATACTAAAGCTTAAAATTCCCAAAATTTAGAGTTTTTTTGTAGTTTACAGTTGTTGTTACATTCTGCGAACGTAAAAGATTCCTGTGGTGAAACTCAACCAACATTTATGCAGCATATACAACAAATGTGTTTGTTTTTTGCCCGGTTAAAACGTCCTTTCTATTTTTTTCAATTCAACCCTAAGGTGTTTCCCATCATGTTTAAGTTTTCGGATTTAGTAGTTCTGCATATTGTTGTAAATTGCCATCAACATTTGCTTTTATGCATATGGGACAATATACCAAATTGATCAAGCAGTTAGGTTCCGATTTGTTGAAAACATCGACGAAAATTCGAGAATATACCCGAGTTTCACGTTGACCAAAATAAAGCGGAAAGAATTGTCAGCACGCTCCAATATTGTAGTGTGTATCAATCTTAAATCACCCCAATATCCAAAATCATTTAAAATTTGCATTTTACGCATCAATATATATTTGTATGAAACGTAATTTTTGCATGCACGTTGGATAATGCTGAATGAACAACCTCTTTCATGACATCCTGCAAAATCGGAATATTTCATAAGTATATAATTCCATCGAAGCAGCAGGATCCATGCAAAATAATAAATGAATATAAATGTAATATAATATATAAATAAATATAAACATTAATAGGAGAAAAACTTACTTCCTTGCAGTTCGGAAACGCACGGAGAACCAACAACCTATTCTGCCATGATGCAGCATCTCTGATATTTCGAGAAGAAAGTGAAGTTGAAAATGTTGATTCTCTGGTTCCTTTGGGTACTCCGTGAGCATGGGTAGCGAAACACGGAGGTTTACCACATCGCTGGTACTCTGTATAACATCGCAAATAAATTCTTTTCGTTTTAAAAGTTGATTCACCTAGAAAATAAATAGGTATTGGATATGTAGTTCATGATTAAGAGTCTATGAAGAATTTTGCGTGATAGCGGGTTTAAAATAATGAGCGACATTGATTATTTGTCCCTTTAAATCCTTCGAGGAGAATTGTGAAGAAAATAAAAAAATTGATTCGCTTCTAGACAATGACATAAAATAATTTTCAATGAATTAAAACTTATATATATATATATGTACTTGTATTGCGTATTTTATTTATAAATCGCTAGGATCCATTTCCATTTAATGTTGCATGTATGCATTTTGATTTATAGCCCATTAAATTTATTATTTAGGTCACAATAAATGAATCATATTCAAATATTGGCTTATGCGACTATCTATCTTCAGGTGCTCGGTGCGTGCACATATGGTATGACCAAGATATTCACTTTAATGTGAAAGCTAGCAAAACTTACTGCCAGTCTAAGATTTAGGGACTGCAAAAGTAGCGGGTTACCAGCGGAAAGCAATTACTTGATTTTAGTTATTATCGAGCTTCTATTTCAATTTAAGAATTGAAATTTATAAACGGCTATTCGTTCTTTTTATTTATTTATAGCATATTGCAATTCTAGCCTTTATTTTAAACAGAAACTTTTTAGGTTTCCATTAGCGCCGGAGATGTACAAAAATGTGTATACAATTTTAATATATGTGCATTTACTTTCAGGCAGATGTCGATAAAATTCTTCTGAAAAGTAATGTATTCACAATAATTAATTATCTCTGATTGTAATTCAATTATTTCAATTAATCCGTTTTACAAACGTATAACTCACTACCTTATCAGCGAAATAAATTTTCTTTAAATTTATTAGACCTAATATGTTTAATATTAGGTAATCAGGATTGGATGAGTATAAATCCACAGCTTTAGAAATATTCGTTTCAAAAATCTACTTTACAATAGAACATAATGAATTGAAATGTTTCTTACTGTTCCGCATGGGTCATTTCCATTAAACGTTACTTTATACGTCGATATGATAATTACTAAATAGAACGATAGTTATTGTTTAGTGAAAGAAGAAATATGTATAAGTTGCTCACTAAATCGTGTATCTAAGATTAGAAAGAAGACCCAAGTTTTCAGCCTTTCTTATAATGAATAAAATTGGAATAACTGCCAGTACAAAACTCAACACTACGATGTATTACCTCAAGATACGTTGTTGGAAGAAGAGGGCTTTTTAACCCATAATTCCGCATTTTTAAAGAAATAGGGATGCGAAATTCTGTTCATGCAATTTGGCGGGAAAATGCAATTAGGATCCGCATCCGCCTGAAACAGCGGAAGAATGGCAAACAAAGTTTTAACGTGTAATGTATATGTTAACGCAGCCTATTGGTTACCATTCGCTTCTGACACAGAAGCTTCGTCAGACCAATGGTGTCAGTACGAACTGAGATCAGGTTTCGATTGTATTCACTTAAGCTGGCTACGAACTGCACAGGCCACGGTGGGCATTGAGATTTTGAGATGGACAGAAGTGATTAAAATTAATAGACGCACCACACTTTAAATGCTGTGAAATCTTTAGTTGCATTCATGGGATCAATGAATCAAGGATTCAAAGATTTATGGTTAAAACGTTAACGGCACCACAGGATTACGGTATGAAAGAAAATGTGATAAATATGAAAGTTTTTAAACTTCTGCATATATTATTAAGATTACGCTTTAAATATCGTCAATAAATGAGGGGTCAACCACATGTTGAGGTATTGAATTACAAATAATAACACCGACAGTCAATCAGATAACTTTGGACGTAAATGCGATAAGGCATGCACACGTCTCACCATCCAATTCCTGAAAGAAGTGTATTAGTGGAAGTCCTTCTGTAGACAGAATTCAGAATAATATCACGTTTTATCCTCCTTTGGATAAAGTCACATTGACCCAGTCGTCGTAATCTTACGGTGTACGGAACATTGCGAAGACCAATCACAAACTTTGTTGCTCTGTGGTAGATTTTATCAAGTGAAGCAATATCGTTTTGCAGCCAAGACGCCCAGACTTCTACCGCATAATACATGGTAGGGCGATGGCAGGCATTCATTATCCTTGGTAACGTTGTCATCGAGAATCTTCCAAACATTTTTCGAAAGATACCAAACAATCTGCCAGCCTGAAAGTAAACCGTGTTCATCAGGTTTCCACTAATTCATACTGCCAGATTTTATCTAACTAGCAACAAGTCATTTTTTTGTTCATAATTGATATGTTCAAGGAACATCCATATCAAGGTGCAGCATCTTGCTTTTCCGTATGTTGAATGTCGTATCATTTATAACCAAAAAATCTGACACGTTGTCAAAATCGCTTTGCAGGTTCTTCTGCAGAACCGATTCGCGTCCAAAATTTCATATCATCCGCAAAAAGGACAATATTTTTAGGATTTGTTTGGGGTAAATCGTTTGTGTATAAGAGAAAAAGTAGATGGCCTAGCAATGATACATGTGACATTCCGCTGGTGGTTTTTATGTTTTCGGATAGCACTCCGTTTACTCTAACTCGAGCGTGGTGATCTGAAATTTAGTCACATAACCATAAGGGGAATGCATCACAGATTCCTAAATGCATCAGTTTTTGAAAAAGATAGCGGTAAATGACTCTGTAAAAATCTTTCGAAATGTAATAGTAACACACGTAAATGCAAAGACTTCTAACCAACTATATCGTTTACTCGTCTAACTCTTTGAGGAAACTCGTTATACAACAGCGATGAGATCCAACTCAATGCTGCGATGGCACCATGAAGCAGCATGTGTGTGGGCTGAACAAATTTTTGCTGACAACAGAAGTTTGTTTAACATCTCTCTAATTTATAAAATCCAGAGATACAAAATTAATGTTAAATGGAATGTAATTTTTTATTTAAACTAGTCTGGGATTCCAAGATAGATATATAGATTTCGGTATATACAGCTATAGCAATTATGCACTATGTTATTTCATAAATTTTGTGAAACTATATAGCAATTATAGTGAGACATAGCCCGAGAAGCACTTATAAAGTCCCTGTGTTTCCGAGTGGTTATTTGTCTCTAGACCATACATGGACATATGACAAGTCACAATACTTCACCTTGCAGTAAAGGACGATGGCGGTTTTATTCAAGAATAGATGTTCTGGTGATGTAAGTTTACCCACGTTACATTTTACTGAGCTGCGGCTGTAATTTTTCCAACTGTTGTTAGTATCCATTACATACTCGATTGTGATTACGAACTGATGTGAATTAAAATTCGCGAAATGTTCAACTGCATGAAGATTGAAACATTGACCACCCGATTGAAAACGGCAAGTTTTATTCACCGTGCTTCCGCGCTTCCTACAGGTCTCCAGCTATTCAATTGCAGAAGATTTCAATTTCAATGGGTTATATATATATATATATATATATATATATATATATATATAGCAGAACATATATAGCAAGATTTGCACGGTTGTATTGATTATATTAATCTTGGATAAATTTACCGATTCTCCACTGTACAATAGGTTCATCTGTGAAAATATTTATACCGATAATTTGAATAATTTATATGTATAATAATATTTAATGTAATGTCTCAAAAATTTCCACTTAAAACAGAGTGTCATACAATCTATGCAACAAATTTCGGTGCGAAATAGAGCCATTATGTTTCGAAAATTTTTCGGTGGCTTAATAATCAAGACTGATAGGAAGGAAATCGGAATGATGTTTTTCGTAAATTTCGCGTCGGAAAAGCGTTACATGTTGTATGGTAGTTTCCGATTGAGATGTAAAAATAATAATCAAATTTCACGCCAATTCTGATGAATTGTCTTGCCGAATTTAGCACAATAATGCACTGATTTGACGGATTATTAGTGTTTGATGAAGAAAATACAAATGTTACTGTGAATGTAACCGGATGGCTTGAATACGAGTTGAACTTAGAAACCTTTGAACAAATGATTCGAAGCGCTCAAATCTCTCATACCGTACGTTCAACTAATCCCATTCGAATTTGTATTATTTTTACTGGTCAAAATCGTGGAACACGGGTTAAGGTTAACGTCTTACAGATGAGCTACGAAAACGCAATGCAAGTATTTAATGTAACAATATTTATGCATCGATGTAGACGTTCACTGGTGTGTGCGAATTTTCGAAATCTACGTTTAACCCAAATACGCTTTGCTCGCACCGCAACCGATAAACGAAGGCATCAAATCCGCTCAGCTGTAAAATCGTAAATTATTCATGCGTTGATAAAACGTGCATCGATAAAAACACAGGTTACAAGGAAGAATTGAAAAAGTAATTATTAACATAACGCCAATGAAAGTTTTTCAAAATTGAACTAAACCTACTCTTCGGTAATAATAAAACAGAGCTTTAACCAAGGCATTAAAACCACCAACAAAATCCCGGAAACACTAGCAATATGACGAGATCCACATTGCCTCATAAAATCGAGAAAAAAATGCTTGCGGCCTACTGATAAACTTGGAGTTCCCACATCTGCTACCCATACAATCAGGAACCAACTGCTTGATGTTTGCCATCATCAATTGAGAACAGTATGAATAGGATCACCGGACTTTAAAAATTCGACAATGAAGGAAACAAATTTATACTTGTAAGCCACTTTTAAACATATTGTTACAAATATGCTGTGATTGAATAATCCAAACAGTGCATCTCAAACAGCTGATAAACTCAGCTGCAATGAACAATGTTTCGAATGCTCAAATTTTATTTAGACGCAGGAGATCAGATATTCATCAATGTCTGCCATATTTACTGAATAAATATTTCAATCATCAAATATCCTAATTCCGGTCCTCTTTTGGTTTATGTGAATGAAATACCGGATCTGTTTCGGTGTAACCTCCAGTTATTTGTCAAATACATAAAGAAATGGTGTTGCATTAGCAGCCTAGAATGTGTCTGCTATTACAATAAGATCTAACTAGGCTTGATAACTGGTCGTTGAAGAACAAAATGCCGTTTAATTTCAACAAATGTAGGCTAATGAATTATGAGCAATCGAGTAGAGTTCACACATCATATAAGTTCACATGTCCTAGAAAATTGTTGTGAAAAAAACATTTGGTGTATCTGGATATGATCCGGTTTAAATATCTCACTTCAAAATTATAATGCCTTCAAAAAAGAAACACGTGTCCACAATCTACTCAAACAGGTATTTGAGAAATTTTCGCCCAAGATATTCCAAAGGATCATGAATACATACTTGAGACCAGTCATGGAATACGGTGTACAGTCATGGCCTCAGTAGCTGAATAGGGTTGTTGAACTATTACCGCTCATGAAAACTAGTTCTCAGCATTCGAAACAAGCCTTATAAAGAAAGCATAGCTCAAATGAATGTGTTTGACTTTCCATATCGATGAATCAGAAGAGACCTTATCTTACTTTACAAAACATTCCATACCCCGAACCATCATTACTGGGTTTATTCACACGAATGGATACGTGAAATTATCGGACCCATGAAAATGTTCTTGTGTTACCCCATTCCCGTCTGATCTGTTCCATTCTGTCCGTGTCTGTTTTAGTTAGAACTGTTTACCTTCAACCATTGCTGACTCAACTAGCTTGTATGAATTTAAAACGAAATTATACGAAGCTTTATTGAATTAATCGTTTCCCGAACACATATATATAGCTTAATCTAATTCCCTATCAAACACATATACCCCACAATCGGTTTCGTGCTGTTTGCAATCATCAGTTAGAGACAGTAGGATGAAGATTCTCATGCGGCAGAAAGAATGGAAAAACAGTTGCGCATGTATCCAAATGCTGGATAAAGCTTGTTCTATCACATGTGTGCAAACACAAGTTGTGCTTGTATGCCAATAATGCATGAGGCTGGTACAACCATCCTGTTCAATCACGTGAGTCCACACTCACGTAGACAGGGTTTGAACGCATGACCATGAAAAAAAAAGCTCATTTGCATGCATTTCCATCACACAAACCCACCACCAGTTTCGTGCTTTTTGATCGTGCCTTATAAAACAGTGGCATACAATCACAACTTGTTTACCATTTTCCACTGTTTTAAGCGCATGCAGGTCCTGATCCTAATGTTCCTACCTAAAGAGTGCAAACAGCACGAAATCGGTCTTGCTGTGTATGTGTGATGCATGCAATGTGCTTTTTCGTACATATTTATAAAAAATTTAGCCCGTGCAGTGGCATATGAGCACAATTTGTTTTAGCAGTTTTTCTCCAATAAAGTGTGCTATCAAACGAAACGATATACTTACGTTACAGAAAGTCAACATATTTTACTAAATGGTGCAAAAATGCCATCATATCCACTTATTTTTTACGTTCAAATAACGCCATCATCTATAACGAATTAATCTACTCGTGAGTAGTACAATATGATAGATTCCATAACAGAATCTACACAATATGAAACCATTTAATCTGAGTATCTGAAAGAATTATTTTTCAACCTATGTATATTTGAATGGTATTTTATAGCTGGACCACTCTAACAATTTTTAAACATATTCCAATGCAACAAATCCGGCGTGTTATACTATAATTATAGACAAATAAATACTCACCAATCATTCCACGTTGCGGTGACAAAAACACGTGCACGCACTGTTCATTTTCTTTCGATAATGTCTGCAGCAACTTGAGTTGTGATTTTTCAGCATCAAGATACCATTCATCCGAAGTGACGATTCTCGCTGTCATGTAATAATACTCAAGGCCTGATGCAGATTGATGTGGATGATCGAGACATTCAGATAATTCACGGTTGATTGCCAAAACACCATTCTTATATACCTGCAATTCGAAAACATCGCTGAGTTTTCAAAATCATCGAGTTCTAATATAGTATCCCATTCAGAGTTGGATTAATCTAAACGAAAAAGAAAAGATCATGAACATATTTGATTGTTCATACGTGAACCCTTTGTTTAATCTTCATTGTATATGTTTCCAGTATTTGATTGCTGAGTTCCTGAGACTAAGTTTAATTAAAACATAATACTCCAGTATCAGTTCTTTTGTGAAAATATCAAGATGGACTGAAATATGGTAAAATAAAGCATATCTATGCTTGGTAATCTTCATGTATAATTGAAACATATGTTGTGAAATTTCGATCCGTTATGCAGTGTACACAGAAAACGTAATACAAATAAAAATAATATTGGAAACGACCGAACCATATATGCTATTGTAACTTTAAAAAGTCAATTATTGAGACATTTTGCAAATATTTCGCTCAAGTTACATTCGTTGAAGTGGAAAACTTAGTTTGATAGCATCGGTTCTAATATTCAATAATTATCTTATATCAATAAGCTTTCTGGGTGAATAAATAAATTTAATAATTTTGTGCGTGTTCAGAATTTTTCGACACATAATAGCTCCGATTATATTTTATCCTTAGGATAATATTCGTTCGTATTGTTGATCTCGATCAAGCAATTGTCTATCGTGCTCCAACTTTGACACCAGTGAGGGAGCTAAAACACAAACGGTTGTCCACACTTTCGAGGGTTTGATATACCCGTTAGTTCACACTTGTTCAATAAATACCAGTCATAGATAATCACAAATTCCTTATCATAAAATTACTCCGGATAAGATTCCACCCAACATTTCAAGATGTTTATGGTACTTAAAAAAGCATTAAGCTTAACAAAAGCAAAGGATCACCAAAATTAAAGTGTGAAATAAAAAATCTTATCCAACTAGTTTACCTTTAATCCACTGTTTCAAGGCTCACTGAACCTGATCTTACTGTATCCACCTGTCGACCTGACTACAGCAAACAGCCAGAAACCGGTAGTGGTGTGTAAGGGATGGGGATGTGAGCAACACAGTACTTTGCTCATCCAACTAAGTTTTAAATTTATGTTATATAGATGATTAACTAAGGTTACTTCAAGATAATACAAGGTTTATAATGGTCTAAGAAGTAACAAGATTAACAACAACTATAGGATGGTAAAAATTGAAATATATGTGTATAAAAAGATGAGGAATTAGATTAAACAGTTTACAGGTGTTCAGGAAACGAATATTTTAATAAAAATTCGTCTAATTTTGTTTTAAATACAAGCAAGCTAGTGGAGTGAACAACGATTGAAGACAAACTGTTCCAAGTAAAACAGACACGGGGAGAGTTAAAATACCTGCTTTAGTTCAGGCGGGAATTGGGTACCACAAGCACATATTCATGGGTCCGATAATTTCACGTATCCATTCTTTTGAATAAACCCAGTAATGATGGTTCGGGGTATGGAATGTTTTGTAAAGTAAGATAAGGTCTCTTCTTATTCATCGATATGGAAAGTCAAACAGATTCATTTGAGCTATCTGTTCTTTATAAGGCATGTTTCGAATGCTGAGAACTAGTTTTGTTGAGCGGTAATAGATTCGCTGCATAAGTTCAACAACCCTATTCAGCCACGGAGATCATGACTGCAAACCGTATTCCATGACTGGTCTCAAGTATGTATTCATGATCCTTTGGAATATCTTGGGCGAAAATTTCTCAAATACCCGTTTGAGTAGATTGTGGACACGTGTTGCCTTTGTAAAGTCACTGTGAGTTTTAAGTAATTTTCAAGGACATGCGAACCTATAAGATATGTGAACTCTACTCGATTCCCCACATTCATTATCTTGCATTTGTTGAAGTTAAACGGCAAACTGTTTTTAAACGACTAGCTATGAAGCGTGTCAATATCTTTTTGTAATGGCAGACAGTTTTCTCGCATACGGATGCAACGTCATATCTTTATGTCGTCCGCAAATAACTAAATGTTACATCGAACAATTTCCTGTCGTGCATTGACATGAACCGGAAAGACCAAGGAATGAAGCTTTGGGGACTCCGCTGGTTGCTGCTATTGGTTTCGATAATGCACCATCAACACGTACCTAGGTAGCGCGATTTGTCAGTTAGTCATTTAGCCAATTCAATAACTTTCCAGCGATGCCAAGCCTTTCAAGCTTCTGCAGTAGTAGTGTATGGTCAATACGATCGAATGCTCTTTAGATATCTAAGTAGCAGGCGCGTATTGCTTGCCTATTATCTACTGTTTTTGTTCATTCACCCAGCTTTATCAGTAAGTTAGAAAACCAGGAATAATTACGTCTAAATCCATGCTGTTTCCTCGAAAGCAACTGATTATTTTCGAAATATTTCATTAGGTGGTCAACAATGGGTCGCTCAAGTAATTTTGAAATCGAGGTAACAGACTAAGGGGTCTGTAATTAGAAACATCGGAGCGATTTCCACCTTTCTAAATAAGAGAAATTATTCAGCTTTTACAATCTGTAGGAATCACTTCATTTGCCAGCATTTGTTTGAACAGGTATGTTAGTTGTTTGTATAGCAACTTCGCACATTGCCTTAATATTAGCGGGGTTATTCCGTCAGCCTCAGGAGACTTTACAGTGTTAAGATTAAATAATCCTTGAAGTGTCATTCATTTCACTCTTGGCAATTGTGGTTGAAGTTGTTCGATATGGGATGTTTATTATATATTCTTTCGGGTTGAATATAGATGAATAAAACGTGGCCAAATCTTCGGCATTTTCTGGTGCAGTTGTTGTTAGTCCAGCTGACATGTTCCCTAAAGCAACTCTAGGTTTCACCTTACCATGATCGTTAACCATACGATAACGTATTTTGGGGTTTCGCTCCATCATGCTTAATATTATTTCTTGGAAGAACAACTTGTCCTGGATGACAAATTTATTTACTTTGTTCCGCAGTAAATGGAATGTTTACCAGGTCTCCGATGACTGGTTATGCTGATGGTGTCGCCAAGCAATGTTTCGTACCTTTAATCACTTACGAGTTCTGCTTAGTTTAAATTTGAGGTTTTTTCTTGAGTTCCTGAGGACGAATTCGGAGCTCAATGCGATTGAAGTCTTGAGATTAGATATTAGCCATATCCAAAACTCATGTACGTTGCTGGTTTCCGGTTGGCAGTTAAACGTATTTTTCAGAGCATCACTCAACGCCATAGTGTTGATCCGCCTAACTCTTTTACGGGCATCAATTGTTCTTACAGCTTCAAACAGATAGTCAAACTGGATGACGACGTGATCACTCAATCCAACGTTATCCATGTCGTGTGCATTGCTTGTCAGAACGAGATCCAAGAGTGAAGGTAAATCGGTTCCGCTGCATCAGGTATTACATGCAATGTGATTATAAAGTGGAATATCGTCTAACAACTCACTGAATGCGCGTTCGGGGGAGTGTTCTGGGGAAATAGTACTGCTCGGCAGATTCGGAAAATTAAAATCACCCATGATTTCAAAATCCACAAGTGAATATGGAAGCAACCATGATAATTCTTTTGAGTAAGACCAGATTTTTAGCTTCCTGTGCAGTCTTCGCCGTTAGCTAATCGGACTGAGCACCAGAGTGTATCGCGTAACACGATGTCTGGATCCGTAATCACACGGCACAGAAGGTTTTGGCTATAATAAAAAGCTACTCCTCCTCCTCTGGTTTCACGTTCATGGCGAATAAGTCACATCCCGGATAATTCTAGTTCAGTATTTGTTTGGTGATTTTGTAGCCACGTTTCTGTTACGTCGATGATGTCTGGTGAACATTTGAGAAAAACTGCACGCGGTTCACCGATTTTGTTTCCGAGACATTGTGCGTTGGTTTAGATGAATTTCATAGTTGTTTTTCTCAACAAGGTTGGGGTGTGGGGAAGGAGGGTAGCGGAGTACAGAATATCTGTTAGGCCGACTCCACCAAAGTCGGCACCTGAAGTATTTTTGCTTGCAAGGATGCCTGCTGCTTCACAACATTTTCCATTCTTCTTTATTGTGTTTTAGCCTGTCCCCTAGTATGGGGGCACTTGTTACCTTTAGGCTAGTGCAAAGCACGCTTAGTCCATGTTTGCTGGACTTTTCAACTGTCTTAGATCGAATGCCTATCGTGACCACCTTGGGAGTATTTTGCACCGTGACTTTTGGTTTTGAACCTGATGGATTTCGCTGAACCTATAGATGAGCAGGTGGCTTTGGCTCCGTAAATTTTTGTGGACCAGGGATGTTTTGGGCAGACGGACCTGTAACAGTCTCATTTGTAATTGTAGCTTCTGGATGAAAAGAATGCTTTTCTAGACTCTCCGGCACATTTGCAACAACTGATTATTCTTTTTGAATTATCTGCGAAGTGTCAGCGTTTATCTAACTAGAATTACTGTAAGTTGTTTCCAATTCATCGAAACTTATACGGGCAAACTGAGAATTCTGATCGGTGACTAGGGTCTCTACCGATGCCTTCAACGTTTGCATGAGGAGCTCAAAGCTCAGCATACGATCATCCAGGTTGCAAAGCTCAACACTTGTTCGAACAGCTAAATCTGCTTTTGGTTTAGTTCGACAACTTTTGCACACGTATCATACACCAGACATGTTTTTATCATTCAGTATCGATAACGCCTCCGGGTCAATCATTTGTCACATTTTGCCTGTCATATGTGGGAGCAGTTGCGACACGTGACAGATTTGACCTTACGACTTTCATTCAAACGACGCACGTTTCGCGAACATCAGATCGCTTCGTGTTAAAATACAAATCAGAGCACAAAATAGATACGGCTGGGGTTGGTTTCTGCGGTAGTGTGGAGTTGAAGGAAAGTAACAAGTTGTAGGAATATTTCGTCACCCAATTTAGCCGCTAATTTGCCAGCCTCCCGGTGAGAATGTTGGCGTGAAATCGATTTCAAGTTGAGTATTTCTCCGAGTAGTTCCAGGCAGTGATAAACACCGATGTGTTGATCTCACAGCAGAAACACAAAGGGGATTCAAATAAACGAACGAACTATAGAAAATCAACAGGTGACTCACACAAAGAACGACACGTCGTAGATGGATGATTCTTGTGTGAGTAGATCCATCGTAGCAAAATTTCAAATAGATATCCAAAAATCAAACTGATCGGATGGAAACTATGAACGTTATATCCAAAAATATGGGTTTAGTCGATGATATCGATGTCTCAGGTATGAATCGCCTGACCCTCATCTACGGCTTAAGGCAAATCGTTCACCTTTATCGGTACATTAGTTAAGAAGGAATAATTCTGTTTACATCCATTCTATTTCATAGGAAGCAGATGATCAATTTCAATATGGTTCATGAATTCATCAACAATGAAGATCTCAACTGGTATGGAAATCGCCTGTCAAAATTTAACGGGCCGGTAATTAAAAATATCGGAGTGATTTCTCCTTCATTAATAGAAGAAATTAGTCCACGTTTTCAATGAGTTGGAATCACGCTATTCATCAGTGTTTAATTAGAAAAGTATATGAGTGGTTCTTATAGCAATTGCGCACACGGCTTGAATTTTTAAGGAGAGTTTTTCCGTCAGCACCAAGAAAAATTCGTCTTTAGATGAATTAATGCGTAAAGCCAGCCTTCTGACGGGACATTTATTTTATATAACAGCAGCGGTTGAGATGGACTGATATGGTATGTAGATCGCATGTTCCGTCGGACTAAAGACAAATTATAAAAAATGGCTGGTTCCTGGATGGTTTTTGATGTAGTTGCTGTTGGTTCAGCTGACGTGGGTAAGGACGCTGCACCTGGCTTCCAGTTTAGTTCATAGTTTAACATACGATAGAAGATATTGGTGTTGGACTCCATCATGCGTAACATTCTTTATTGTTATTAAAGCTTGCCGTGGATAAAACATTTGGTACAATATTGCTCGGTGAACGGATGTTTTCCAATTATCTAAACAGGGTTTCGTCGTTGCTGTCGTCAAGTAACATTGAGTATTTTCTAACCATTTACGAGTTCGACTTTCTGTTCAAAGTATTTTTAGATTTTGAGGAAAATGTGAGGCATACTTTGACTACATTATTGAGGTTAACTATTAACCACGTCAAGAAATCATTTACGTTTCTGGTTTACACTTTGCATCTAATTACGTTTTGGACAATATCACTCAAACCTATTATGTCGATCCGTTCAACCGTTTTACTGGCATTATGTTTTCTTTGAGCTTGAAACAGGTAGTTAAACTGAATGACGAAGTAGTCAGTTTATCCAAGTTGACTTTCGTAGCGATATACTACTTTCAAGATACAGTCTCGTCCGTTGGCTACTTACAGTACGTCCCGTAAAATGATGTCGGTAACCGTAGTGTCATGCCATAAAAGGTTTTGGCAATAGTACAATACTATTACTTCACTCACATGAGCTTTTTAGATATCGGCAAACAATATTCGTGACTTTTATCTGGCGTATATTAGTAAATATTTGTTGTCGAATTAAATCCCATTATCGTTTTAGCATTTTGGATATTTCCCCATATTATTTAATGTATTATTTTTTCCCGATTCAGCCCGCTTTTGTGGAATATAAATGTAACGGAAATTTTTTGCGTCTAATTTACAATGCATTGGGTGTTGCAATTTAACGGAGTTGCATCGACAATGTGCGATCTTTTGTTCAGGATATAAATTCCAAGCTTACATATAATGTTAGCTGCCGAAATATTTTTCTCGTTGTGTTGAGAACAACTGTTACCTATTAAAGATTACGATGCAAACATGATCCAATGATGCAAAACAAAACAAATGATCGCAATAAGCGCACCCTTATTCTCTTAAATGTCCAAGAAGATGCCACTGGTTCAGATACAAAGTGTAAATCCAACCATGATATGCAACAGTAAAGATTTATTAGTAATGGTATCCAAACCAGCAATGAAGCGGTTATCGATATTTTATTAATCCCGAAGTCAAAGAATCTCGAAGGAATTGGTTCATGACTCCTTAAGCGGACACTTTCGATCACCACTATGGTTGACACCGTGCTTAACAAATGGAACCAGTATCGATTCAAAATTCCATGAGAGATCACAATTATCATTAAACCGAAAAACGGATGTCAACGGAATCTATCGGAGTGGGTTATGTTGTTGTTGTTGGCCTCCTTCAGTCGATGTCGACCATGGATGTCCATGAATTTCCTGAATTTCATGTTTTACAGCTCTTTGAATGACTAAACAGTCCGATTCGGGAGGTACAGTCTCTCACGCAGCGCTTGCAACGATAGTCAGAACTCTGTTGTATTGCATTAGTTGCAAGCCAGGGGCGGGATCTGCGTTTAGCAGCCAAGAGCTGTATCTGTTCCTCCCTGGCTTGCCGTCGACGCTTTACACAATGCCTCCAAAGTGAGCGGCCAAGAGCAAGTTCTTTCCAACTCGCGGAGTCAATGCTAAGAGCTTTCCTATCTCTTTTGCAAACATCTTTGTACCACAAGTGCGGTCTGCCCAATGGTCGACTTCCTAATTGCAACTCACCATAGAGTAGATCTTTCGGAGTACGACCATTTTCCATTCTATAGACATGACCACGCCACCGCAGGCGGCGCTGACGTAATAGGGTGAACATGCTCTGTAGACCAGCTTTTGAAAGCACTTCAGCGTTAGTCACTCTGTCCATCCACGATATGTTCAAGATACGACGGATGCTTCGTAGACGGAAAGCATTCAGCTTCCGTTCGTGTCTTGCGTGGGTGGTCCAGGTTTTGCTGCCGTATAGTAAAGCCTTTAGTACGCACGCGTTGTATGCCAACATATTTGTCTTCACAGTCAGTTTGCGGTTACACCAAACACGAGATTTCAATCGGGACAAAATGACAGCTGCTCGGCCAATCCGCTTATCAATCTCCACAATAGTTGAACCAAGATATGTGAAATCATCTACTGGTTCAAGCTGACAGTTTCCAACAGTTGTGATTGTTGGCGATACAGTCCCTTGACCAAGGACTTTGGTCTTGCTCATGCTGATTGTTAGACCAAAGTTTTTGCATGCCGACGAAAAACAGTCCATTAGCAACTGTAGGTTCTCTTGGGAGTGAGCAATAAAGGCTGCATTGTCGGCAAACAACAGATCATGGATTAGCACATCCCCTGCTTTGGTTTGTGCTCTCAACCGGTTCAGGTTGAAAAGCTAACCATCACTTCGCGTGCGTATGTACATGCCTTTTGTTCTCGTCGGTTATGTAATATACACATTAACACTTATCCCACCATATTTGACACGTACTCAACTTAATTGCTCAAATACTTATCATCCAACACTTTTATCCTGATCAAACATCAAATGTTTGTACACAAACGCACAATATTTGATAAATGAGTTACCTGAGCTAATTGTGGTTCGTCAAAAATATTCAATACTCCTGATATCCATAACGGAAACCTGGTTCAATCAGCAATTAGCTGAGGAGGAAATTTCATTTCTAAACATGTTTACTTCAATCGTGATCGTTTGAACCGTGGAGGATGAGGTGTTGCTATTTATTATGATCAACACCTCACTTACACAGAAATCACGGATAATGATTTGATAGAGGAAGATACACTATTATTTGGTGAGGCGTCCTCACCCATGACACGTGCGACTTTGGTAATGTCCTTATCCGAACGTTGCTGATGCATGCTGTGACACGTGCTAACCTTACGCTTCAATGTCCTAACCGCTTACTTCGCCCACCCCTTTCTGTCCTCTATATAAGCACTGGCCCTGTCCAGCTCTAGGACCTGCGAACCTGTGTCCTGAGTCTCGGCTTGGTCATTTCATATCCATCCTCTGTTGTTCTGTTCTATGTCTCGGTGGGCTTGGTCTCTCGTATCATCTAGTTGATCACCTTGCACAACTGTCTCTCGAACCCACTACATAGCAACTTGGCGACGGGTGTTTCAATTCATGTCCGCTGAATCCGAAGTGTCTGTTTTACAAAAGCTGCTCGAACATTACTCCAGATAAAAGAAGCAAATTCTTCTGCGAATGATCCCAAATGTCCATCTGCCGAATCTCTCATGTCATCTATAATGGAATTTCACTTCGACCCGGAAAATAATGTGACATGTGATTCCGGCTTTATGAAGATATATTCCGAATTGACCTCAAGGACCTGGGAGATGATTGCAAAGTTCGACTGCTTTTGAGTAAATTGGGCGCAGCGGAATAAGACAAATATTGCATTTTAACTCTTCCTCAGAACCAACGTAACCGTACATTCGAAGAGACAGTCGAATCACTCAACCAATGTTTTGGTGTTCAATCATCTCTATTCAGTATTCGTTACCACTGTCTTAATTTGGTCATTAATGAAACAACCGATTTTGTGACACATCTCGGAGACGTTAATAGAGAGTGTGAACGCTTCAAATTACGCACACTGACTGACGATCAATTTAAATTTCTCATTTTTTCAGCAGTCTGCGATCCTCGCGATTTATAGATATTCAGTCTCGTTTACTGAATCGTCTCGGGCAGGATCCAACTATGACGCTCTAAGCCATTAGAAATCAACATCAACGAAACATAAACATTGAAAACGAATCAACCCTTGTGCAGTCGAACATTCGTGACAATTTCACAATCCAAGCGGTACATCAACCAAAGCAGAACAACACTCAACAACAGTCTCCGCACCTAGCTTGACAACCAAAGCTGCTAAACACATCTCAAAAATCCAAGCCAACCTATCCATGCAGACATTGCGGAGAATGGCACTCTCACCGGGAATGCTCCTACAGAACCAATCAGTGCAAGCAATGCACTCGAATAGGACACAAAGATGGGTTCTGTCATAAAATAGTCAACCGGAAGACACCAAACAAACGAAAAAGGTACTTCCCATGCCGTCCTACCCGGGTATCAAAACTCTTTCCGCGATCACTAAGCCTTCGTGCTAACAAGCAAGAAGACTTTGTAGTGGCTGTGCAAACAACTGATCGTCAATCATCTCATGCCGTCAGAGCACTCCAGTTCACAGTGACGGAAATTAAAATGGAAACAAGATCACACCCAATTCTTCGGAATGCCATCGAATACACAAAAACGAACTGGCCACAGAAAATTCGGGAGGGTCCATTGTTGGCCCTCTCGAGACGAGGTGGGTCTCTTTCTGTCATTAATTATTGCCTCATGTACACTGCGAGGTTCAGTTCTCTATGGAGTGTCCGTCCCAGATGGTGTATGGGTACGCCATCGCAACCAATTACGTCCTGCAATTTCTTATCCTCAATGCCAACCTCCGGTTGATGCTAGCGTCCCACTGGATATATTACTCGAAACGTTTGGATTACCCGTTCAAACCACAGAAACCACCGAAACATCAAATTCAGGTACACTCAGGCGAGGCGAGAGAATTCGCAAACCAACAACCAGGTTACAGGTTGACCTTAGAAGGAAAAAGTACGAAGTTTTCACCAGGGGAGGTGTTGGGTGAGGCGTCCTCACCCATGACACGTGCGACTTGGTAATGTCCTTATCCGAACATTGCGGATGCATGCTGTGACACGTGTTAACTTTACGCTTCAATGTCCTTACCGCTTACTTCGCACACCCCTTTCTGTCCTCTATATAAACACTGGCCCTATCCAGATCTAGGACCTGCGAACCTGTGTCCTGAGTCTCGGCTTGGTTATTTCATACCCATCCTGTGTTGTTCCCTTCTCCGTCTCGGTGGCCTTGGTCTCTCGTATCATCTAGTTGATTACCTGGCACAACTGTCTCTCAAAACTACTACATAACAACTATGATGTTAACTTGAATTAGCGAATTGTGCAAACTGAGTTGATGGTGTGGTTTACCGACCACCGTCGGTAGAACAAGCATACAATGCCAGTTTACTTGAGAATACTCAGCTGGTTGTTCCAAGATATGAAAACAATTTCCTGATCATGGATGACTTTAATCTCCCGAATTTACTAATAAGTGTGATTACACCGGTGAATTCTCATGATCATCTATTCTACGAAATGTTCAACGAAATTCCTTTATTTAACCACATATCAAGCAGTTCTCGGTTTATAGGCAAAACACACTGTCCATACTCGATACTATTCTGACGAGCCAGGTAAATGTCATCGAGGATATATGCTATGAAGCACCCTTGGAAAATGTGATCATGTAGTCATTGTTTTCAAATATATTTCTGAAGCGAAAAGAGCTAGAGCTGCTCAAAAGTTGATACGAGAAATCGATTCGGTTGCATTATCAATGCTACTTCAAGAAGTCACCGACTCCTATTTATAAATGTGGTAGCCGTTCTGACACAGCAAACTGAAGACTGGTAACGCTACTTCCGGTGATCGCTAAATTAATGGAACGCATTGTGATTGGGCGCATAAGAGAACATTTTGAATTCCAAAATATTTTGACTGCAGCACAACACGGTTTTCGACGAAATCATTGCTGTTTATCTAACCTTCTTAAATCGTTCGAGGATTGTACCAAGGCACTAGACAAAGGTGAGGCTTTACATGCATGCTACGTCGACATTTCTAACGCTTTCGATGACATGACATTTTAATTAAAAGGCTCGAAGCTTATGGAATAACGGGAACTTTGCTGAATTGGATAAGGGACTATCTTACTGATAGACACGTCCAAGTTCGTGTTGGCAGCACATGCTCTAGAAGAATATA
The DNA here is from genome assembly GCA_013407085.1 of Atriophallophorus winterbourni. Classification (NCBI taxonomy): domain Eukaryota; kingdom Metazoa; phylum Platyhelminthes; class Trematoda; order Plagiorchiida; family Microphallidae; genus Atriophallophorus; species Atriophallophorus winterbourni. The sequence continues at coordinate 67,433 of JACCGJ010017236.1, forward strand.
CGTCATAAGTGGAGTTCTGCAAGGCTCGGTGTTTGGACGTCTTCTATTCTTGGTGTACATGAACGATATAGTAGAGGATATTGGATGTAACTTGATACTGTGTGCCGCTGATATTAAAACATGGAAACGTGTCATGTGTTTTAATGACTGTATGACGTTACAACTGGATCTGTGCACCATATTTCGTTGGTCCCATTCAAATGAGTGGCCATTTAAACCTGTAAATTGTGAAATGTTGCGGCTTGGAAAATCTCTGTACCACACGTATCAGCTTTGCACGCGATATCTTGCATGAACCACCGCAGAATAAGATCTCCATATATCGGTGTCGTTCAACCTTAAGCCTTGACATCATTGCCGGAGAGTGTAGAATAAATCCAGCCGTGTGTTGAGTCTATTAAAGAGGATATTCAGGATTTTCACACCCGAAACCTTACAGCGGTTAATAAATACTTATGTACGTCCTGTTATGGAATATTCCATTCAAGCCTGGGCACCAAGGCTGATGAAGGATATGGAACTACTTGAGAGGAATTATCATCATTCGACAAAATTGGTTTCCCGTTAAAGAAATCGGCATTTCAAAAAGCGAATGTTAAACCTAAATCTACATGAGTTTACCCAACGACGAATTCGGAGTATCCTCCAGTTGGCATACAAATTCTTGCATACTGTGAACCGTCCCCTTAAACACTTGCTAAAGCCCAATTCCCTTACTCGAACACGAAAACATCCAAAGGCTTCAAGCATTCCGCACTCTCGATTGGATGTTCGTCGAAATTGTTTCTCGATAAGAATTTGTTTCACTTGGAACATTTTTATTGAACAAATCACACTCGGAATCTGTTGATGTTTCCGATTCTAATCTGGATGATTATATGACGAACCGTGCTCTATGTGACTGCTCCTATTGATGTTTGAGTGATTTTATAATGTTACTCCATATACCTGTCATTCTATGGTTAATGTTAAGCTTACTGCTTTTTCTACTATAAATATTCTGAGTTCTGAGTTCTGGGCACCAATTAACACTTATGTCAAACAATGCTGGTCATCAATATTCAAGAAAACCTCTTAAAAAGTAGAACTCCCATCTAAGCATATGTTGACCAAATCCAAACTCGCACCTGAATACACAAGTTGACTTTTCATATTGATGCAACATTTGAGTATTTTTATGCATTCTCTATATTTTTAATCTATGGTTACTGTAAAGTTTTTGCTTTTTATACTATTAAAACTGTGAATAACTTTAAACTTTTAAGTCAGTAAATTATAGCATTCTATTACCAATTTTTTGCTGATTAGTTAAAACGAGGCCTGTATACTGTGTACAAACCTGCTTGCGTCTGAACAAAGTAGGCAAACAAATAGGCATTCATGAATCCCACTAAAAGTGTTTTCTCATCATTTTACAATACTGTTCTCTATATACCCCATCCTAATCGAGAGCAAATGGTTGAAAGCACTATTTTCACGTTTTGATCCGGATCCGCTTATAGCACGATAATTAAATTCCAGTAAATGAATATAAATGGCATTACAACGTTTCTCATTTTTCACTTACTTTTTCACAGAATCCAGTTGGATAATTCGCACGTGAATAACCCGTAATATCTGTAATGCCCAGAACTTATTATGTAGTACGCTGATAAATGTAATCAACCGCAGTAATCACACATACAATATGCATATCTTCAGAAATTTAGTCCGATTAAAATAAATGATATTTACTTTTTAACAAATTACAATATTCTAAATTATCATCATATTAGTGGAAATATTGAATATCTAATAAACATTTGCATGCATTTCCATCACACACACAAAGACCTGTTTCGTGATGTTTGCTATCATCATTTAGGAGCAGTTTGGTCAGGATCTACATGTCTTGAAACGGCGAAGAAATGGTTAACAATATATGAACTGGTATTCCACCGTTTGATGATGTTGTCAGGACCAATTTGCTCAAACACATGTGGACACATATATTTTGGTTGGGTTACAGACATAAGCATTAACAAAACATTATTCATTTTCATGCATTTTCATCACAAACTAACACTCTACAACCGATTTTGTGTTGCTTGCACTCATCATTAAAGGAAAGTAGGATCAGGATCTTCAGGCACGATTAATCATCTAACATACTGAACATAGACAACCTAACAAGCATATGTTACGTATGTCACCGTAGCAAAGTTAAACATCGGGTTTATTTCTAAAGATTTAACATCACTTGTCTGAAAATCAAAAGATTCTTGAGCAAACCAGAAACAAGTCTTAAATCATTTAAAACAATCAAAATACGGTAGAAGCCACAATACGTATACACGAGCAAGATGTGAAATATCTAGAGAACAAAACAAAACAAAACACATTTTGAATAAAATTAAATGACATTAATATTCAGCATCTACGAAATACCAAATAATTTGCGAAGCAAATCAATTGTTGTATAAAAGATAGCACTAATAATCACAAATGCTTTTCAAGGTAGCATTGAAAAAATATCAAACATGTTAATCACAGAAAAGACAACGATTGCAATAACAATATATATCTCTGAATCGTCTTGTCAGTGACCTATCTATCTATATATCAATCTACGTATCTATCTATCTATCTATCTATCTATCTATCTATCTATCTATCTATCTATCTATCTATCTATCTATCTATCTATCTATCATCTATCTATCTATCTATCTATCTCTCTCTCTCTCTATCTATCTATCTATCTATCTATCTATCTATCTATCTATCTATCTATCATCTATCTATCTATCTATCTATCTATCTATCTATCTATCTATCTATCTATCTATCTATCTATCTATCTATCTATCTATCTATCTATCTATCTATCTATCTATCTATCTATCTCTCAAATCAAAACTGTAGCAAATGTACAAATGGCAATAGGAAATCCCGTAAACTTATTTTTCACAATGGTATGTGCAAAATAACCAAACAATTTTGAATTTTTGCAAACAATGACGTTGTGCCGTGTTCACTTATTTCAGATTTTAGTTAGGCGATATTTAAATTTTCTAGTTGAACAACTTACGGTGCAATTTACTGTTAACTGAGAATATAATCAAAATAACAAAATTAAAACATATATTCGGACACAATGCTTCATGAAATATACATATTTCAGAGTTTAGCGAGATTCAACAAAATTTGATTTTGAAACTTTGTCTCTTATGTGAATGAGTATAAATCATTGATATTTTTTACAAAAAGAGGAAAAATTAATAAGTACCTAACTCAAACGAGTTTCGTTGCATTATATCAACCATTGTCTTTCAGACAGCAATTAGTTAGCGAGTGATTTGAGAAACTCAAATAAATTTGATCTTAAAACAGCCATCTTATACTGGTACAATGCAAAAACAGAAAATTTCAGAAAGTCTGCAAAAATTTATGTTTATGGAGAATTGTATGAAAACACAACGAGTTACATCATCGCCAGAAAGAAACGGTGTAAGGCGTGATGTACGCTGAATCAAGTGACCTCGAATTGTTGATCGACAAAATAATAGACGTTTGGAACAAAAATAGATTGGACCTCTTGTTACCTGACGTACTTATCTCTACTCTTATACTAATCCATCTTCCTTGTATTTTTAATTTTGGTAAAACCATATCCTAAACGGCTTCGAGTAACATCAATTGAGTTTTCTTCTTCATCCGAAAATTATGAAACTAAACTATTTGTCGATGTATTGTACGAATTTATATAATTTATAATTTGAAATAAAAACTTTACCTACGTAAACGATTATATTGTTCGAAGTGAATCAATCATAATTTACAACCAATCATTTGGCCATGTTGTCTGATTATCTCGAAATATTCATGGTGTTAAGTAATACGGTTTTCATGGTAGGTGCTTACTATCTGAGAGCAGCACTCGGTATCACATTAACAATGAAACACGTTGCACAATGCCTTCAAAGTGATTTTTCCCGTGTTGTGTTTAAATTAATAACATTCGAATCTCTAATAAAAAGTATTTTTTACCACAAAAGTGATCATCATAAATGCTAATTTCAAGATTTTAACTTCTTTTGCAACTGAGCACAAACTACGATAAATGTCAGTATATCTTCAACTTATGATAAATTGGCTACTTTGTGTGTTAAACCCGATTCCATCTATTTCAAAAAGAATTTCTTATTGCTAAGATAGAGAATTAGAGTAGGTATCACCGTGTTACTATAGAAGCCGCTTCTTTGAAACCCGATGTTCTCAAATAGCCTTTGTCTTTCGTTTAAGTGGAAAATTATTGTAAGATTTTCGGGTGAGAGGATCACCGAAAAACTATGAAGCAAACTACTTTCCATTTTATTTTAGAGGAGAATGAACTATCTTCTATTATGGCACTCTACGATGACAACTGATATGTTCTGCTATGAAGAATTTAATGTTCATCATTCAGTAAGCTACCGCTCTACGATACTATGGAAACCAACAGAACAACTGGGCTGAATCAATTTATAAAAAAAATGACGTCCCCGGTCTTTTCAGGAGAAAGTCAATAAAAAAACGTCTTACAGTAATCAAACTGTGAATTTTCCTTTTAAAATTGAATGTAACATTGATAAATGAAGGATGTTAACGAAGACTAATTAAAGTATAGAGTTTCGCACTTCCCCAGCACATACACATCATTACCTTCATTGCGTGGAGGCAGTACGATTAGGCTCGGTGAGCAGTGAAACATTGGATAAGAGGTAAACAAAGTTATACTTGAATGCCTCTGTCGAATTTGTTTCATATAACAAACCACTGTGTTCAAATACAGAATCAAAAAGTGATTCATGTTCGTGAGATCAAGACGCTGAGATGCTTAGAGACTAATTTATTTATGTTATTTTATAAAATATCGTTCATAGGTATAGTTGTATGGGTTTTCTGCCAGTATTTTTTTCTTCTGAGTTTGTCTAATCTCAAGCAACGTTACATCAAATCAGATAAAACACTCTTGGAACTGATTTGCAGCCATTATGAGTGATATATAATAGTATATAATATAGAAGCATATGTTTATCATCATCCAAGCAGCGTCAAGTTTAAACTTACACATTTCTCGCCCCACGTTGATCTGGAAAATGTTGCTGATTTGAGCGTTATACGTAGCGTTCCATTTCTGCATGTATTTGGTCGCCGACACCCATTGCGGAACATTTAACGCGTAATGAGCATCGTTGTTGGTCGTCAATTCCATGTATTTACGTTCATTTCTATTATAAACACAAGTCAACGTTGACGATTGAGACTGAGGACACTGGACAGAAAATATTTTAAAATTAGTTGTTTGTAAATCGTGCGGTTCCGTGATATTTTAGAACAAAAACGCACTTCTTCTATCAAGTCATCGTAGGATCGTCTTGTGACAAAGTTTACAGCTGAAAATATGAATTTGTTGGAATGTTTACGATATTATGCAACGACCATTATGCTAAAAATAAACAATTGATGATTCACAAAACACCTTGAATTCACCGACGTTAACTGTGGTTGAGATTGGTCTATTAGGAAATATGATAACCCATCAAACGATTGGAATGTGTTTGGGACCGATTGTGTATTCACAATGCAAAGAACTTTTACAACGAACATTTACACGCGAAGCAGTCTAAATTGATAAGGCATGACTATTTGCATTCAATAAGGTGGATGGGGCAGAGATCTCCACAATCTATTGCTCAGTACGGATGAGAACGTAAGTAGTTACTTTTAATCTCATAACTAATAGTGATGGTGATGCATGCAAATGTGGTTTATAATAGTGAATTAGTTTTTTTCATAAGCTTGTTTGACATTATCCCGTTAGTTTTGTACTTTTGCACAAGTGAGAAACCCTTTCATATGACCTCGACCGAGTTCACTTGTTTCGTATTGATGCGAATAAACACCGAGTAGGCAAATCAATCGCCGATCCTGGTCACGACTACTAGACGTGACAACCCTTAGGATTAATTCATGGTTATTGGCGGTATGGTCAAAACGTTTATGGACGGTGGAATGCTACTTAGTTATGTTTTCTGACCATTAGCGTCACTCTCACGAAGCTTCTCTTTCAGAAGGAAAGCGTTACCTCAAACTGCTAACAGCGATTTTCATTATGTTGACATAGAATGTTCACCACTAAAAATGTTGAGTTCTTCCTTCACTAGATTCAAAATACAATATATTAAAAGTATAACATCTCAATTTAAAACATATACCATATGTTCGATGTTTAGAGGCAAAATTTCATCAGGGAATATTCACAGCTCTTTATGTGGGATAGCAACTAACGTATGACTACAAAAGTCAAAAAATCGCATTTTTGTTTAAAGATCGACTGACCCAGTGATAACATACGTTTCTACTTTAGTGGGTTCTGCGACATCTAAATATTCTCTAATTCATACTTTTGACGAATATTTTGACGGATATTAAAAAGTGAACATAGTGTAGAGGTGAGAATTATATCAGTGACGGTGGGATAAGATATCGAAGATAAACTCTCGGGAACACGCAGAAGATACGAAAGCGCCGAAACCCTAGAATTTTTGTTTTGGAATAATGCCATGGTGTATTGTGGGAAAATGATTACGTCAGGTTAATCGAAGCCTTACAGCGCTTCCATTTTTGACGTCTATCACAGACTTCCACGACACTGAATGCAAGATTATCCAAGTTCAACCCCGCGTTTCACACGAAATTGGCAATTTCATCTCAATTCATCCCAATTTAATCACGTTCACCAACACATCCACAGCAAAATAGAACGCAAATCGTTCAAGGAGATTTCGTGTTCATGGAAAAAGTTAAAACATGTGCCTATCATTTATAGGCAAATCTTGTTTACCAAATAACTTTCCAGAATGTATCTGTATGGATTTCACTTAGATCTCATGTGTCAAAACGAGTTCCTGCTGACCAGTTCATATCCGGTTCTCACCGTGTCAGGCTATTTTAACATACTTCGACGAATTGCATATCGCTCAATAGCGGCTGACGTTGTCACCTGCTCATGTCTCCCGAAGTGTTTCCGTTCGAACCACTCTCGTGCAATTTATCCGAAACCCGAATTATCGCTGGATCGCGATTTTTGTCGTCAGTCGTTTCGACGCTAACTGCCGCGATAATGTGCACCAGGATTGTGTTCTGAATATCATCCACTCGCCTCTAATGATATTCACACCTCTACAAGAGGAAAGGCTCAAATGACAAGATCTTCGAAAACAAGAGCAGATGGATAACGTTATTCGATTTTGAATATTCGTTTTTTTATGATCACTCAAACGAGGCCAACTTGTTGAGGGTTTGCATTAAAACTATTGGCACGAAATACACAGACAAATCAGATCTAAGTGAAATTCGGTACAAAGAGGTCGAGAACGTATTTATGTTTACGTGATTTGGAGATAAAATTAGGTTTTTGTTCCTTTTTCTATGCTCTATAAATGCGCCGAAAAATTAGCGTTCCATTGTGTTATAACATTTAAGAATGGACATGATTAAAGTCGGATTGAGTTTTGAGGTAATCGTCGTGCGAGTTGTCAACTCAGAAGTCGGTGTGGTTAATGTTACGCTGAAGCCCGTGTACACAAAGTAATCGACGTTAAGGATGAAAACGCGATTTTTCCTCGATTGACATGCCGTACTCAGCATAGTCTTATCCCATTTAATTGGTCTACTTTTAAGGACTATGTATACGGTCTACTCTTAGAGTGTAAATTTACGGGTTTCAATGTATTCTTTACTGGTTGAAACGCTATAGCTGTTACGTTTTCGATGAGGATTCGGCCGGATAAGCCTATCAAATCATATGCTGATTAAACATCTCACAATTCACTTGCGTTGCGATAAATATTACAATGTCCTTTCGTAACCATTATGCTCAAGATTGTGTTGCGTTATTCAAGCAGGTTGTATGTACGTATTTAAGATATGTGTTATCGGGACTCGCGGGAAACGCCATGCAAATGTCTTACTAATCTCACTCGCACTGAATACAAGTTTTTAGATGCAAGTCTCGCACTGTCAGTGTTTTAAGACTGCCACATAGAGATACATAAATTTCAATCTAGAATTGTGCTTATAAGAGTGTATCAGAATGTGAAATGTGAAAACTAACAGGCAACTCTTTCACCAAATTCCTGCCATTTGGCACCCGACTGTCGTAGTTCACGTTTACAGTCTTTTACCAAATTAATTTTCATTTCAAGTTTCGCATCCTCTATGTAAAGAACCATGTTTCCAGTAAACTTTAAACAGAGCATTAATCGATATTCAGAACAATAAACGTACAATAACTCGCACGACTTTCCTACTTGCATCGGCAGCGTTAAAATAATGTCGTTGATTTGCAATTAAACAGTTAACTTGCTGCGTTCTTTCAATTGAAATGCTACCTAAGCGATCGGCATCTTTAAATGTACCTTTATGCTGTATATTTTTGATGTTTGTGCTCAGCGCAAAACTAGATTGGTAGAATTCTCTCAGTCACTACTGATCATATAGAGTGAAGAAGAAGAATGACTTTATTCGTGTTCACGATTTTTCAGCAATGCTTCATGCGCCAAATGACAAAGCGGGTTCTCAATTACTTCTCGACACTAAACAATACGTAACAAAGTATTTAATGCGATGTCCGTTTCGACAATAATAGTGGCTATACATTTGGAGCGTAAAATGATCAATATCGAAACTCACACATATATTTTTCCCCTGATCATGAATAAAATATTATAAAGTTTTGTGCACAATTTAATTTAACTAGATATACAAATTGCTTGATAATGTACACCATTTGATCCATTCGATGAAATGTAACATAGATCAAAACGTTTCGGTGTACGCTGATTGACATTATAACTCTGCAACGCAATATGCTATCTGGGTTATACAACTTCATAGAGATGCATACTAGAACGACATTTCTCAAAAACGGCATAGATGGCTTTGGTATGGGTTAGATATGTTGGTAGTAAATTATTTTGGATTACACATTTGCATATTCTGGCTACATTGAAAGTTGTTGTTGTTGTTTCCCTCAAACGGTCAATGTCTACCAAATATATACATCATTGGCGCATGGTAGTTTCATGATCCGCAGATTGCAGAATGACTAAATAGTCCGATTCGGGAATGGCAGTCACTACAGCGGCGCTCACAGCGATAGTCAGTACGCGGTCTGCCCAATGGCCGAGTTTCTGAATTCAACTCACCATAAAATAGATCTTTTTGGAATACGATCGTTTTTTATTTTGTACCCAACCCAGCCAGCATAGCCGGCGATGTTATAGTACGGTGAATATGCTCTGTAGACCGACTTTCGAAAGTAATTCAGCATTCGTTACTTTGTCAGTCCGCGATATGTTCAAGATTCATTGGGCGCATGGTAAATGTTAAGCATTCAGCATCCTTTCTTGTCTTGCGTGGATGGTCCAGGTCTCTTATTGCAAACTAAAGCACTTAGTATGCACGCGACGTATAGCTTTACCTGTGTCTCCACAATAAACCTGCGGCTGCCATGGACAAGAAAGTTTAATCGGGACAAGATGGTAGGTGGTCTTATAATACGTTTATCAATTTACGTGTCTATACAGAGGTTGCAAGCAATGGCTGAACTAAGAAATGTGAAATGATGTGCTGGTTCAAGATGTTAGATATGAACACTGATGATGGAAGGCGATATTGTCCATTGACCAAGAAATGCGATTATGCTAATGCTGATTTTCAGCACAAAGTCTTTGCATGTCGACGAAAAACAGCTCAACAACGAATAGAGCTGCACAGTCCACATTATGTTTAGGCTACAGCGGGTGCTTCGGAAATAGGAAGCATTTAGCTTCCTTTCTTGTGTTGCGTGGATTGCCCGGGTCTCAAGTCTTAATGGAAAGCATTTGGGACAAGGTGGTAGGTATTTGGCCAATCTGCGAGAGGTTAAGTGGAATATCTGAACAATGATATGTGAAATAAAGTAATGGATCAAGAGGAGAGCTTTCAATAGTGATGATGGAAGGCAATATAGTTCCTTGGTCGAGGACTTTATGTTTGCGAATGCTGATAGTCAGCGCAAAGTCTTTGCATGCTGACGAAAATCAGTCCATTAGCGAATAGAGCTGCATTTGGGAGTGAGCAATAATTGCGACGCATTTAGCAACCAAAGCGTCACAGATTAGCAAATTCCATACCTAGATTTGCATTCTCAAGCGCTTCAGGTTAAAAATCTCGCAACTAATCGCGTGTGTATGTAAATACCTTCTATTTTCTTCCCAAAAGCGTGTTACATCAGCAGAGCAAAAACGTAGCAAACGGTGTTAGTGCTAGAACATATCCTTCTTAGACGCCTGGGCAAATTTCAACAGCTTCTGAAATACAATCTTTAAAACGGACTGAGCCCATCCGCTAGATTGGAAAGATATAACGAATTTGAGCAATTTCGGAGGGACGCCTTGATAATAAAACATTTTGGACAGACCTTCTCTGTTAGCGTAGCCAAATACCTTAGTTAGATCAATATAAACAACGTTTATTTTTATAGGATATTACCGAAATTTTCCTTGAAGTTGTCTTAGGGCTGAGATCATGCCTACAGTTAATCTTCCACTAGTTAAAGCTACATTTAGCGTCGGAGTAAATTCTGTCAGCAAATTCTTGTAGCCCTATATGTGAGAGTTTAGAAAACAATTAGCATAGAAAAATTCAGATGGAAAATTCCTCTGTATTAGTTGCAACCGCCTTATTCTTAAATAAATTGATGATATGTGTGTCTCGCATCTCATGTGGGACACACTTCTCCCGCCAGCACTGAAGAATCAATAGATGAATTAGATATGATAAATTCGCATTGCAGTATTTGATGAGCACAGGTTGACGTCGTCGCCACCAGGGGAATTTCATTTCGCTAAGCAATCAATTGTTTTGTTAAGCTCATCAAGAGTGGAAGGAGTTTATAAGTGTTCAAGGATGGAAAACGCCCAAAAATTTTAATTGAATGCGGTAAAACTGTGCTGTTTCTAGAGTCGATATGAGATAAGTGCTGCTGAGATTTGTTGACAATCGGGTTCCCGTGAGTGGATTAAAAGGAATTGTTTTAACTATTTTTGTACGAATGGCTCTTTTGATCCCATCACATAGTGCGAAAACTATTGGTATCGCAACTTTTTGTATACAAATAGTTATTTGCACACCGTCTAGCAGTCTGCTGGACCATATTTCTAAATGTTCTGATATGTCGTACTTTTTCTTCTGTTGGCCTACTTTTGAGCTTCAAGAACGCTGACCGTTTCTCATCCGAAGCAGTAGTCACCTCATAAGCTTTTGCATTGAACCAGTCGTTCGTTCGAGCTTGCTACGGACCACATGTGGAAAAAGCAACTCGACGTATACATTTTTTAAATGATTTCAGGTTTTCAGGGACTGAATCTGGTGAACATGTTTTGTTAAGCGTTGTCCATTTTCGTTTGTTCTACATACTCCGAACCTCCCTAGATAGTTTGGCCAATAATTGTAATCTGCAGCAACACAATACCACTACATAGTTTTCAGGGGATTGTTTTTAAGGACTGTTATGAGGCTATTTTTATAAGTGACTTTTTAAGCAGGTGTATCAGAGAGTGTCAGCGTATCAACGTTGACCAACGCAATGCTACCAGTAATGCACTTCAGAGTTAGAGTCCAAATCCGTTCGCTTCCGATGCTGCTTGGTGCTACCGCTTTTAGTAAACACGAATTAATGTTCAGTACAGATGAATTTGATCTATAAGCTAATATTAATTATAAAACCATATATATTTGAGCTCTAACTACGAAGTGCAGTATATTTGATATATATATATATCTATATATATATATATATATATATTATTATATATATATAAACAGTGAAAATAACTTACCTAACTCCGAATCTGTTATCATTCGACGTAAATGTTTTCAGTAAACAAATTTTATGTGGAATTATATAAAATGTGGCGATTCAACGCCGACATGTCACAAGTTAAGTATTTTGTATGGAAAGCCTTTTATACTCCTTCATTGACATATTGTACAAAGATTGAAATCTGCTTACAGAATATTTATTGTGATTGTTTGTTTAGTTTTAGACTACAAATGCAAGGAAACACCTTTCTTTCTTTTGGAAACGAATTGAAAAGTAAAGTAAAATACACAGAACACAAAATTTATGTTGATTATATGAGAGTTTGTACGTTGTTCACATGTAAACGATGTACTCTATGTTGGGATAACAAGCGGCCAGACTAGTTTTGCGCTCTGACTCTTTCGTGAATTGCTCTGAAGTCACACGGATATGTTTAATGGTTGCGATCGTTTCATCAAGATCGGTTGGATTACACAATCTCAGTTTCATCGAAATATTACAGATGGGTTTTTATTAATCCACGTAAAATCCATGTACAATCTTTTACCAGCATTAACGTATATAGTCGAATGTACATTCACTCGAAAGTTCACACTATTCTACATCATTTGTCTCAACATTGTACCTTGATCATGAAGCTCAGCATCTTGAATCCAATTTTTGTCTAGCTGTGCAAATCTGATCTGAAAGGGATAACTGCGAATGTACATGATGTGCACTATCATGTCTATTCGGTAAAATCTACGCTAGCTGTGATGAGGCATCGACGAAGGAAGCGATAAATATAATCATAGAAGATTCTATCGCATGAGCATGGACATCATCGAATGCAGAAAACGTTCCCGATGTAGCTGCGAGACAGCTAATTGGGACACAAGTAATCAGGGACTAAGCATGGAGGTGTGAATCGTCACTCTTTATTTGTGAATCAAAAGTCGAATTCAACCTCAATTCTTTGTATGAAACGCGAACAAACTAAGCGTCGGAGTCGGAGCAATAAATTACAATTACACTTCGCCAATAAATATGACAAGTACGAACAAATGCATGTAAACTAAAACGGAAAACCTTTCCAACAAAATAATCGAACTAAACAAAATTTATACACAAACGAAACTGGATATAGTCAACATAACAGAAACGTGGTCCCATGCATCCCTTTTCGATAATAAACCTGTTTGCCCAGTATTGTCTTCTCCATGAGAGCAGTTTAGGGAGTGTCGCGAAAAGCATATGCTATAATACGCTGTTTGCGTCGATCAGACGAGAGCATTTGACTACGTCAACAGAATGGGTCTTTCCAAAATGTTTGATCTTGAATTCTAACCTCTAAGTCAGCAATCATTCTAATATTCTTTCAACTCAGGTTCAGTCAATTTTAACGGTTGCAATTCGCAAGCTTTTATAATTAGCACAGGCGTCTAAAAAAATGAGTTCTAGCTCTAACGCTATTTGCTAATTTTTGCTCTGCTGATGGAACACGCATTTAGGACGAAAATAAAAGGTATTTATATATCCAGGCGATGTAATTACCAGCATTTTAACCTGAAGCGCTTGAGAACGCAAACCTAGGTAGGGGGTTTGCTAATATGTGTCCCTCTGCTTGCAGAAGATGCCACAATTAATGCTCACTCCCAAGTGCAGCTCTATTCGCTGATGGACTCTTTTTTGTCGGCATGCAAAGACTTTGCGCTGACAATCAGCATTAGCGAAATCAAATTCGCTGGTCAAGATTCTATATCGCCTTCAATAATCACATTTAAATTCTCTCATCTTGAACCAGCACATCATTTTACATATCCGCCGTATCTCAATACTATTGTGCATGGACAAATTAACGAATGCTGAAGTTATTTCTACAGCTGGTCTGTAAAGCATATTCACACTAATATTACAGCGCCACCTACGGTGGCGGATATTGTGTACGGTGTGGTAAATGAACGTATTCCATAAAGATTTATTCTATGATGAGTTGAACTCAAGAACTCGACCATTTGGCAGACCGTTGAGACAATAGAAATTAAAGCTTTTCACATTGACCCTACCAGCCGCCGTGCAACTGGCGCCTATTGACCGCGTACTGCCTATCGCTGCAAGCGCTGCTTGAGAGGTTGTCACTCCCAAATCTGACTGTTTTGTAATTCTACTGTAGACATCGACCGAATGAGGTCAACAACAACTATTCAGTTGACAGGTTATCGGTCAAACCAATGCAGGAAATAAGTGGGAGGGAATTCTTCTGTATAATAATTCATGCAGCGTTATCAGCTCAGCTGTACTGGACAATTGATTTTCATCGTTCTGAATACACGAATATTTCAACTGAAATTGTAATTTAAAATGCGAATTGAATTTAGCACCGGGTATATTATGACTTTTTCATCTAGAATTTTAAATAATGATCTGGTGTTAGATGGGGAAACTCGTGAAAATTGATGCTCACTGAAACTAATCATATTGTATCTGCCATATGATGACAAACAGCAAGCATGTGGTCAGGGTGGGTAAGTGGAAAAGTTAATCAATTCATAAAATTAGTCTTTTACCTCAAAATCATAAATAACAAAACCCAAAAATTATTATGATCAAGACTCACCTGATATCCCGATCTTATCGCGGAGTACAACCACAAATTTGAAAGTGGACATACGCAGCTTAATTGCAAGATCTTCAATCTCAACATTATTTATTCTACTTCCCAACGAAATGGAAGACACACAATAAATATTGAAATCATCTTCGTCATAGTGATAATCCAGGAGGGCACCATAAGACCGTGATGACCAAATATATCCTGAAATAAAAAATAAGCGATCATATATATATTGTTGTTGGCCTCCTTCGGACGATGTCGACCATGGACGTAAATGACAATCGCATGAATGTTCATGTCCCACTATTTTTGGAATGACTAAACAGTCCAATTCGGGAGAAATAATCTCTCCAGCAACATTTGCAATATATATCTATATATAGATGGACAGATAGAAAGATAGATGGATAAATAAAGATATAGATAGATAGATAGATAGATAGATAGATAGATAGATAGATAGATAGATAG